>BGPR01010194.1:840-17273 GCA_013235015.1 Araneus ventricosus
AGCGGTTGTTTGAAAAATACAGTCTCTCGTTATTTTTTTTTTTTTTTGTCCCGACTTGAAAATATTTCTTGTTTTTTACTTATCTGTAATCAACAATATTAAATAGAAACTTAAGTAGATTTAATTTTATTAAAAAAACTTCTGAAAAATCCTTTATTTCAAATTTTAATTCGTATGAAAAATGCCACTCCAGTTTTGCAAATATAAATGAATCTGTCTAAAAAAATTAGTAGAAAAATATATTGTTTATATTTTCGCCTTCATTCTGATCTTTCTTTTAAATATTTTTTCTGTATTTACACTGGCGTGAACCTTATGTTTTAGATACTTAAGCTATGACTCGGAAACAAAAAATAATTGAATAAATAAAACATTTTTGGCAACTTTTGAAAGAAAAAATTTAAAAAATATTTTGATGTAATAGAGTCGAATGATGTGTGGCTAAGAATATATAACCATGAGCTGTGTAAGTATTTGAACTATACTGATGTTATTAAATTTATAAAATTACATAGGATAGGATGGGCAGGTCATATTATTCGTATGCTAAATAAGTGCACACCTAAAAAGTTCTTTATTGCAAAACCAATAGATAAGCGTCATACGTCATTTCTAGCTACGCGCCTTATAGACGTGAAACTTTCCTCCACCTCTCCAACATCTAAATTGTTTAGGGTTGAAGTTAAAAAAATATATTCTCTATAGACAAAATAATCTTTTTTAAAATGAGGAAAACCTATTAGAGTATGATAACTTTTGATTTTACGTTCATCGCATTGATTAATATTATAATTAATGACTAATATTATAATTAATATGATTTAATAAACATAACTGGATAAACTTTGCAATATGGAAGTTACTCTAAAATGTTCATATAAGTGCTTTCGCAAAATATTACAGAAGAAAATTGTGATACTATATTAGCATGAACTTCAAATTTTAATGGAATAATTCGCTAACACATTGTCAAGTATTCTATAAGTTATATAAGTTTCGTATTATTTCGTGGAAAAATTTGTATATTATAAGCAAAAAAAAAAAAAATGCGAAAAAATATGGGATTTTTAAAGAAAAGCCATTAGTTAGCATGTTTATTTACCATAATAAACTTGCTATTTTTACAAAAATCCATGTAAGCAATGTGCATAGCAAATAAAACCATTGAAGAAATTTGTAAACCATTATCACCCTTCTGTGGAACGATGTGAGCCCAGAATTTTGTCGTTTACATCAATTTCCAGTGGCGGCAATCGCTCCACTGCTCTTTTAGGAAAAAAATAAATTTTTATATCATTTTCCCTGCCTAAAGCTAGGAATTACAAAAAAGCAATAGTGTTCGGAAAACTAGCTAATTTTTTAAATAATTTTTTTAATTTTTCTATCTACCCCTATAGTCCCGGGTATTTTAGATGTCTATAATTCTTTTGCCGCCTCATGCTTTCACTCATTCGACACCACTGTCAATTTCCGCTCTGTCCCTTAAATGCCCTCGTGACCGAAGTTTCACAGTAAAATATGAATTAGAGTCTATTTTTTACATGGACGAAGTTTAAGGGCAGTTGGTGTAGTCTTTCCTGAGAAGCTCTAAAAAGTGTGAAAATCCGAAAGTGTCTGGGTACTTTTGATCATATAAGTGTATCTTACAAATATTATAGTAAAGGTAAAAGAAATTTGGGTTGTGTTAGGAGGTGTGGAGTCTTGGCATGAGAATTAAATCAAGAGTATCTCTTCAATAATTTTAGAGGTGTGCGGAATGCAATTATATATCTTTATTAAGTCCCCCCCTCCTCTCCCAAGTGAGTGTTATTTTGGTTTTAAACCAATTATTAAGCGTTTTAGTGGTTTGATTGCAGAAAAGCGAATTTGATTTTTTTTTTTTTTATAGATTGCATTTAAATAACACGACATTCTAAACAAGGAAGGCTAATATTATTGATTTAAATTTTAATTCAGTACATTGTCATTATAGAAGCATAAAATACTGTTATCGAAACATTATTTGTTCAGGATCTTCAGATAGGGAAAATGAAAAGGCAATCAACAAGGAATATGCGTTTTTTTTTCTCACTAAGTTGGACTGACAAACTAGCTGGAGAAAAATTTCTCAAACAATTTTCTGACAGAACGGGAATTTGACTGACCTGCTCTCAAACCAGAGCCCGCCCCTCTTGCCGCACCCTAAGGCGACGAAGGGGTTATCCTCTTTTTGTAATGTGAAAGAACTGTCCTTGCGGTTTTTTTATGGGGGTAGGGAACCCGTGAGTTATTTCCAGGCGCCAGAAAGTACCATTTATTTCCTTCTTGGCAAAAGGGCTAAAAATTTGATGAAAAAGATGACGTCACAGCCTCGTAAACTTCAGCGCCATCTCTTGGGAAAAGGCGTTTTTTAAATTCTACGAAACAAGCCTTAACAAACCGCACTCTTCTCAGAATTTCTGTTCTTTAAATGAGCCTCGAGATGGATTATTTAAGAGCTTTTCAGCGGTAGGACAGCGCATCAATACTATTTTTGAGCTATTGGCGCCAATAAATCCGTGATTTGCAGTGCGCCAAGTGCAATTTAAAGTTTATAAAAGCGTACCCATCCGTTAAGCATTGCAATTACGTTTCGACCAATCTGATAACAGGCTTTTATTGGGTGAGTGTACTTCAACCACTGAAGAATACAGTAGAGTCTCCCTACAACGAATTTCTCCCTATAACGAAATTTTTAATCGGAATGTTAAATGACATTCAAAATATTCTCCGTATAACGAAGTGGTTATCTCCCTATAACGAATTTTTTGAGACCTTTATCTTTTCGATTTTTGTCATTTTTGAAGAAAGTTGCTAATTTCTGCGCAAACAAATCGCTCACACGTGCCTGTTTCTGGAACCACTCGCATTGTTCATTCCAGCGATAACACGTAACAATAGAATGCTATGTGAAGGGTAATGCAGTTGTGGGGATTTGAGTTTCTACAGAGGAGCAACATTTCTACGGGTCAAGATTCCAAGAATCGGGGTGGAAACAGCAAATGGATGTGACAATAAGCATTTTATGTTTATCCGTACTAGTACATATTGTTCTCTAAATTGGTGAATTGTCTTCACTTTTGAGCATTTTGTTTATACAATAAAAAATAGTACGTGCATCGGATTATCGCAATTTTAAACTTATAAACTGAAACAATCACGAAGAGACGTTATAATCAGTTACAAAAATTGCATATAATCCATAAACATTTCAACTGTCCTGTAGGTTATCAATTGAATTAATCTTCCAGCGGACGAGCTTACGCAAATTTTACGACATATCGTGCATCGTATTGCATATACAGTACAGTCTCCCTACAACGAAGTCTCTCTACAGCGAATTTCTCCTTATAACGAAATTTTTAATCGGAATGTTGAATAACATTCAAAATATTCTCCATATAACGAAGTGGTTGTCTCCCTATAACGCATTTTTTCAGAGGTTTATCTTTTCGATTTTTGTCATTTTTGAAGAAAGTTGATAATTTCTGCGCAAACAAATCTATCACACGTGCCTGTTTCTGGAACCATTCACTCTTAAAATGTGAAAATTTTTCTGAAAATTCAACATCACGAAATGCAAAGCAATGTAAAATAACGGAATTTTTCAAGTAAAATAAACGTAAGTACATACTAGTACATATTATTCTCTAAATTGGTGAGTTGTCTTCACTTTTGAGCATTTTATTTATACAATAAAAATTAGTATCATTTTAACAAATTTATAATAAATATTACTTCATTTTTAATTGAAAGTCACAATTAAATATTTTTGAACTTATCGCACATACTGAAAGGTTTGTAACATTTACTTAAATAACTGCAAAAATCTCTAATCTCCGTATAACGAAATTTTCTCTATAGCGAATTTTTTAACTGGAATCAAGCGATTTCGTTATAGGGAGATTCCACTGTATCTCTTACTGCTCTGGTAGTTCCTGAGCTGATAAACCACCACTGCTCATAAGACTTCGCGGAAACGCGAATCCGCCGTACTTTGAACAGGACTCAAACGGATTATTTAAGAGCTTTTAGCACTGGGAAGACAGCACATCAAAACTCCTTTTGTGGTTTTGACATCTATTTCTCAGCACTTCAGCACGAGGCCGGGATCAACGGAGCGTTAAAATACCCTTCCCGACAACCCTCTCAAAGGCAGCAGGGGGAGGGGGGGAAAATAATCACCCCCACAGAGAAATCGAAACATTTCTCTGATGGAGGGGGGAAGGGGGACTTAGGGTTGACGCACAATTGCGGCTTGGCTTAAAAGAGGAGGACTGGTTAAAATAAGACGATGAGAGAGAGGGGGTGGTAAAAAAATATTCAACCCATCGATAATCGTTTGGTGGGGGAGGAGGACAATATGTTTGCGATTGTGGTGGTAACATTGGGTAATGTGCTTCCGGTTGAGCTGCCTCCGGCCTTTTCCGGTGGTCACGTGTCACGCACGCGCAGTGGCGTCGTTCCAGGGAGACCGGAGGAGGGAGTCCTCGGCGTTGTGGCGGAAAAGCGGTTTTGCAGGAAAAATAACGCAATTGTTGCCAAAACACCTCCGATAGAAATTGGAATAACAAGGGGGAGGAGTCTGATAGGTAGGGAAGGGCCCTCTTTCTGAAAGAGTTTTTCTTTGTCCTGAAGATCTTTACTCAAATATGTGTTCAAATTCAGTGCATTTTCTTTTAATATCACGTGTTGCTTTTACTCGCACTTTTTTTCGAGGGCCGCTCCAACGAGAAAGTGTTGCTCTATGCGAAGTTGCCGTGTGGAGTTTTTTTAAAAAATAGTGATGATAATCGCTCTTGAGGAACAAAATAATCCACTGGCGAGAAAGATTAAAGGATCGACTATAGAAACTCAAGTAACTTAAATGGTTTTGTAGCTAAGAACATGAAACTTGCACTAGATTTTATTTTGTCATACTGGACATAGTTGCAAAATGCAGAACTGTCTATTTTTGCGAAAATTAAATTTATATAAGAACGTAAGAAATATGATATCAGGTGGGAAAGGAAAAAATTGGTGTCACAACTTTTTAGGAGATACATAGAAAAAAATTAATATGGACCGAAATGCAATGTTGGCATCGATTCTTCATATTGCCTATTGAAATTATCATATTATCCAGGTTTCTCTGCTTTAACAAAGTGTGCCACGATGAATAGCGTATTGAAGCTCTTGGAGAGTGCTAGGTGTGAGCTGCAATGATGCAAGTTGGCGTCTTAGAACATCCCACATATGTTCAATCGGATTTAAATCCGGAAACCACTAAACACCATATATACTTACAAAACGAAGTGAAATTTATATCAGTTCGTGACTGTTAACACCTATGTCAGGTTTTTTAACTCTTTATAACTCAACTTCTTTAAAATGACAAAATGCCAGGTGTTTGATATTTTTCCACAAATAATAAAAGATGTATTTTTTAGATTTTCAAGCATTTAACAATAAATTAATGAAAAGGCAGTGGAAAAAGGGAGCGTGACATTTATATAACATGTGTTACAATGCCTCCATATGTTCCATAAAGTCTAAGAAATATAAATAATTTGAAGCATTTGTTTTGCTTACTGTAACATTAGCCGCCTACGGCGACCAGCAGGTTCGCCTTACTTATTAGTTAAAATGATTAAGTTATATCAGTAAAATTTGTAATTAGCGAATTGTTTTATTTAGTTGTTATTTTTATATTTTACATTAATAGTTTAGAACTAAAGCTGTCCGATGAAGTAATTTCCAACTGAATTTTCTGATCATAATAAACTGTTGGCCTTAAAAGATGATAGATAAAACTGAATATTTCAACAAATGACTACTATAAACCTAGTGAAATGTTTGAAATCTTAAATATTTAGATGCTTTTTAGATGAAATAGCTCCAAAATCAAAAATGAAATTCAAATGCATCCAGAATAAAATAATAGATAGATCATTTTCAGTTATATCAAGTCCAACTTCAAAGATTTTCAGTAGGTAAATGAAACCGAATTTTGACCGAATTTAAACGTAGGCAATTATCCGCTACCACTTTTCAAATATTGCTTTGAACTTCTTGTAACACTATTGAAGCAATTCGAAATGCACTTTAGAAAACATTTATCTGAGTAAAAAGCTATTTAAATGTTTTTTTAATGTAATGTTCCATATTCTGTATTTGTATTCTATTTGTGTATTGTAAGTAAGTTTGTTGAAAAATTGGTTTGGCATATAATTAGAATCGATACTAAAAATTTGATAAAATCTTGAAGAAAGTGTTTTACGTACCAAATACATTTAAGATGCAGTTGAATTTGAAATTTTTTGTTAAAATGCCAAAATTTGCTATCCATAATTCATTAAAAAAAACCCATTAAAACCAAAAGTGTTCGGAAAAAAAAGAAGTGAGACGAAATTTTCCCTCTCCGAAATTTCCTCTATAGCCTGTTTCCTCCTGAATCCCTATCGTCGGTTTCCCCGTTCGGGCGAAAAGAGAAACTGTCTCCTTGAAAGACCTTGATCGCAGTTAATGACTATTAAAAACTTTGTAAAATTGAAATTAATTATCGCACAGAACTCACACTAATATCATTGGAAAGATAATTTTTTGCTCTTTAAATTGGTATAAAAATAATTTTCATGCGATAATTCTTTCGGAAGTTATTGACGGAAAAAAGGCGAAATACGTCGAATTTGGCTTAATTTTGAAATAATTAAAATCCGAATAAAAAAATTGAAAAAAAAAATGGCTCCTAGGTGCACATTCCCACCCTCCAAAGTATACCCGTACCAATTTTGGTAGCTCTAGGTTCAACGGTCTGTTCTGTAGACCGCCGACAGACATACAGACATTCATCTTTATTAGTATTAGAGATTACATAAAACCTGCTCTGGATAGAACGTAGAAATATTTTTTTCAATTTTCCGTAATGTTTCCATAAATGCGTCCTCACCAGTTTCACGGCGAGTGAATTTCAGATGATCTTTCTAGCAGCCACTGCCACCTGTTTTTGAGGAAACGTACTAAAATAGCACAGAGCAGTGTGTACCTGTGCTGTAGCGCTGATTTAAAATGGACTTAGGTGTTTGTTTTTGATTTTGTGAGCACTGAAACAGAAATATCGCATGTTGCTGTAAGGGGTTAATTTTTACGCATGCGTGAATCTTTAGTGAGCGGAGAAAATTCTCAATTTAAACCAAAACTGTTGAAAAAAACATCTCAAATTCCATCATGTGAACTAAAATGGGATTACGAAACGAAATAATTAACTTTTAAGAGCTTTGAAAGCGCTCATATTTGTTTTAGATTCCCAAAACCGAAAAGAAAAATGAATATAATTATAAAAATTAAAGAGCTTTCTTAAATCTTTTATTATGTACTAACCCTTTGAACGGCAAAAATCTTTCAGCTGAATGCTTTGAAAACGGCCTCTCTGTATCTAAATGGTGAACGCAAATGTTTCGGAGCCGGTTTTCGGGTAATAAACAGAGAGCAACTGTCTACGCCGGAGCCGGTTTAAGAGTAATAATCGAAGAACGACTTTCTGCGACGGAACCGGTTTTAGAATAGTCATCAGAGAGCAACTTTCTAC
This sequence comes from Araneus ventricosus, assembly GCA_013235015.1. Classification (NCBI taxonomy): domain Eukaryota; kingdom Metazoa; phylum Arthropoda; class Arachnida; order Araneae; family Araneidae; genus Araneus; species Araneus ventricosus. The sequence goes on from BGPR01010194.1 coordinate 8,426, forward strand.
GTTTCAGCCGGTTGAAGGGCTAAAAAGTACAAATTAATTTTTTAAATCAAAATTCTGGAGATCGAAAAAAAAATCGTGGAAATGTGACGCATTAACCGAAATATTCTAAGAAAATAGTAATTTTAATAACATTTATATTTTTAGTTTATAATGAATGTTCTGGAATTTTCTTTCGCATGATAACCAGTACGGCTTTGTTTCCTCATTGCAGTGCTTTCAGCACTTCACACTTTTACGATTTGATTTGACCATAATTTATCAACATGCGAATTGGTTGACTCTTTCTTCTTTGAGAATATTGAGACAGGTGATTTTTGCAGGAAGTCGAAACAGAAGTATTGTTGTACCATGTGTTCAAAAAATACAGTCAAACCCCGTTATAACGAACCCTCAACGGACCGACTCAAAAGTTCTTTTTAACCGAAGTTCGCTGTATCCGTATTTGCAAAAAAAAAAAAATGCCCTAACATGCTAAGATACTGCTTCTATAATAAACTTTTTAATAACATAATATTTTCATTAGTAATTAGGGACAAATGAAGTATTAAATAATTCGCTTGCCAACGTTAGCCATGGTCACTGCAAAGTTCACAGAATGATAAGCAATTAAACAGAAATGGCAGAGAAAACAACACGTGATTGCTCCTAGGTCGTCTGACCAGAAAGTCCTCCCCCTTCCTTGGTTGACACCAGGCCAGGTGTCTCTCTAGACAGAGGGGAGGAGGGGAGATAGAAACTGTAAAAAGCCTTGCCTATTGTTCCTTTGTCCCACTTATGGGGTTAGCAGCGACCCTAACAAAGGTACAATAGGCGAGGAATGCGGTCTCTGAACCAGAGTATTTCATGCAAAAGGGGTAACGCTTGTAGAAGTTGGGTTGACCTGAGCACAATTAGTAAAGAATGTCCCTTTGAGCAAGTAAAAGTTTGAAGTTTTAGGAATTTTCAGTTCGCTATAACCGAGTCTCTAGCGTTTGCTGTTCGTTGTAAACGTATGAAAATACATTATTAACATAGGGCTTCAATCGGGACCGTGTAAAAGGTTCGCTGTAACCGAGGGTTCGTTATATCCCGGGTTCGCTATATCGCGGTTCGACTGTATTTGTGAATGAAGAATGGCACTTGCAGCAGGACGGACGACTTCTACATAACTATCGGAACGTGAGGATTAGGGATGGTGGTTACCGCAAAAAAAACCGGTTTTCGGTTAAAACGGTTTTTTTTTACCTCCGGTTTAACCTGGCGGTTAAAACCGCTCAAAACAACCGTTTTTTGGTTTTTTTTTTTATAAAAGCAACGTTTGTAAACAGAATTTTTAATTAATAATAATATACAATAAGTAAGTATTAATACAATAATTAACTAATTGTAACAAGTATTGATTATAAATAAGTAATTAATACAATATATAATAATAATAAATGAGTAATTAGTGCAATAAGTAAGTATTATAGGCAAATTTTTTTATTAACATTGCTTCCACAAGAAACTAATTCATTGGCCAATATTTATAATCTAATCTGCTCATAAAGATGCTTTCAGCAATGTATTCATCCGTGAGTCGACACTTCTCATCGGAAACAACATCATTCAACGTAGATACTAATCTTTCGGACGCCACAGAACTTCCGACTAAAGAAAAACATTTTTGGCTACAAAAAACAGACGCCGTTTGCAGACCAAATTTTTTTATTGGTATTGTTTTCGCCGGAAATCAATCCATTTGCCAATATTTATCTGTTCATAAAGACTCTTTCAGTAATCCTCCAACCAATAGACGCCTCGAGGAAGCGGCTGTCGGTGATTGGCCTAAGATGATGAAATTCAAAGCTTTATAACTTGGCAAATTTTAGTCTAGTCGAACCTAAAATCGAGCCTATCTTCCAACCCGGTTTTTTTATTAAAATAAACGGGTTTAAACCAGGGGGAAAATAACCGAAAAAAACCCGGTTAAACGAAACGAAAAAAACCCAGTTTTCGGTTTAAACCGGTAGGTTTTTCCCATCCCTAGTGAGGATCTAATCTCACTGAATTCTGGTGAACAGGTGGTTAAGATGCATTGAACCTCTAAGACAGTGGTTGCGAACCTATGACCCACCAAGGCTTTTTAAATAACCCACGCGTTAATTTTTTTATGTACTTAATTTTTATACCATAAAAGAGAGAACAGATAATCGAAAATATTAAAAATATTAAAGTGTAAATATCTAATGTCGAATTTACAAACAAAAATTTCCAAATTGATGTCGGCTAACTGATTTTGGTACTTACGTATTAACGCCACCGAGGCTACAGATTTGGCGGTTTTTAAGTGCCGCCAATTTGGCGGTTTTTGTACTTAAGTATTAACGCCAATTTGGCGGCTTTTAAGTGCCGCCAATTTGGCGGTTTTGGTAAACAAGATTGCTCTTTATTGGCGCATTACCGCCAATCTGTAGCTTCGGTGGCGTTAATACGTAAGTACCCTGATTTTCTATCACTGCATCTGTATGGCTTATGACACTCATCATAAGTCACTCGGTAATTCACGATATCATTCCATTCATATCAATTTTTTGACGTCGAGCTTCATTTTTTGCTCTTCACTTGCGAACGTAAAAAAAAGTTCAACTGTCAAGTTTTTTTGTTAAAATAATTTTCCAAATTATTATTTTGGCAGTGCGTAGTTTAGAGCCTGGCACCTTTGGATCTGGAGTCACGAATCTTAACCACTAGACAAAAGGAATTCCCACTGTCCGGAGGTGGATACTGACTTATATACATCAGAATAGGATGGAGCAGCACGGTGCACTACATTATTATTACCCTTTCTACCACACCCTCCCCCTCCCTTCCAAGTGACGCCACGGACTTAGTGACCCATTGGCTAGTATTAAAAAAATGTTGAACATAATTCGACCCACTTCTCAAAAATGCTCGTCATCACTGCTCTAAGACCTAGTTAATTCTCGATCAGCCTTGATGATTGGGAACGTAATCACCTCGGTTAGACAAAAACTTGGTTAATAGAGACTAAATTTTAAATCACGACTACTTTCTTTCCAAAAAGGTTTTCCAAAGCTGTTTAGTTGTAATTATAAAATATGTCCGCAATTATTACCACATACTAACATTTTAACAAACTTTTAGGTAGATTCCTTATAGGAAATCTACCTATTGCAATGGTTCTCATGACATGAATTTCGGAAAATTTCTGCAGATCTTCACCGATCATGACCCCTAGAACCCAAAACCATCCTTCGTTAAAAAGTTTATATATATATATATATATATATGTGTGTGTGTGTAACGCTATTTTCTATGTTATCTTGTGAACACGATAACTGGAGTAATTTTGATGTAAATTTAACCAGCATGGGATATGTTGTAAGGACAGTGAAAATCTCGGTCGAGTTCGTAGATGGGCTTTCCAGCTCAAAGGGGGTGGAAATGGTGGGTGTGGAAATTTTCATTTTCTCATAATTCCTTTACAATTGAAAATAGAAAGAAAATTCAAATTAGGCGAATTATTGCCTTATCATAACGAACAATTCTTGCATTTAAACTTTTTCGATAGCTACAATTGCTTAGAAGTTATGAGCTGAAAAGTGATTTTCCCACCCTTCCCCTCCGCTCATCCTAACTTAAAGTACGTTTTAACCTATGCATGTTACCCCTTGTTGGACAGCTCTCGTCATTTGCAGTCTCTTCCACCCGCTTTCATTCTTGCAGCTCTAATTCTTATGAGAATAGAGGGCGAAATGTTCTTTTCCTTATTATTAGTAGAGACGTATATATTATGCTTTTCCCATGTTATCTTGTGAACACGATAACTAGAGTAATTTTGATTAGATTTTAACCGGAGAGGGATATGTTGTAAGTTCCGTGAAAATATCGACCGAGTTTGTAGATGGGCTAACCAGCTAAAAGGGGGTGGAAATGGTGGGGGACTGAAAATTTCATTTTCCCATAATTCCTTAACGATTGAAGATAGAATGAAAACTAAAAATAGGCGAGTTATTGCCTCTTTATAATAAACAACTTTTGTATTGAAACTTTTTTGATAGTTACAATTTTTTATAAGCTATGAGCTAAAATGCCACTTTCAATCCCCTCCCCCATTTTATCATTTCCCCACAGCTCTGTTACGACTAAAGATAGGGGGAAAAATCAATTAGACGAATTATCACCTTATCAGAACGAACGACTTTTATATTAAAAGTTTTTTTCAGCTAAAATTGCTTAGAAGTTATGAGCCGAAAAGCGATATTTAATTCCCCAGCCCGCCCAATTTATAATTTCCCTATTACTCTGTTACGATTGAAGATAGAAAGAAACTTTCAATTAGGGGAATTATCACCTTATCATAACAAACTACTTTTATATTGAAAGCTTTTTGACAGCAAGAATTACTTAGAAGTTATGAGTTTCTATCAGCCTCATTCACTTCCACTTTTTATACGGTAAACTAGTTGATATACCTGGCTTTACTCCGGATTAAAATGTTTTCATGTTTTATATTTTTATGTAAAAACTACTATTGTATAAAAATTATAATACACAAATTCCTTTTCTGATCTGAAATGTTTTTAATTAAAATGAAAATATCAATTGAAACAAACGATTTTTAAAAACAGCTGTTTTCTCCATAAATTATTGTTTGTTATATAGGTACTTCAAATTTCGTTAACAATTACTAAAGTAAAAGAAAGAAAGGTTTCAATGAATATTTTGAAACAATTAAATTAACTAGTTAATTATTCAATAATTTAAAGAATGAAAATCAATCAATCATTAGTTGGTCCCGATACAAATTGTTAATCGTCTACTTTTAAAATTTTCTTTTTGCATTTGTCGAGAATTCTGTTAATGTATCCTAACAACAGTTCTTCGTATTATTCTTGTTCTTCAACAATAAAGAATATTGTTATGGATTCTGTATAAGATTAATTTTGAAAAAATATTAAAATGAGAGAAACAAATTGTATGGAAATGAAATTTTTGTCACTGAAAACTAATTTTAAAAAATTTAATATGGTGTAAAAATAGTTTCGTGAGATTATCTTTGGAAAATATTATTCCAAAGATATCTCGGAAAAAAAGCTTTGCTTAGTTTTTAATTAACTGAAATTTTAAGTAACTTTTGGGCTTTGAAAATATGAGGATGGCCTTTCTCTTGTCTTAAATAAAAAGTGTGCAAAGTTTGGTTGAAATCAGTCCAGTGGTTTAGTAGGAGATGTGGAACATACACACATAGCCACAATGACTTTTATTTAAATTAAGATAATCATTAGATAATTATAAGATTAAGATTGCTGGCAAATACTATGAGCCATACAAAAGGTTTCAGTGAAGATTTCGACACAATTATTTAAATATTTAATTTTGATGAAGTAAATAGTTAATTTTAATTAATCAGACAGTTAATTTGAATATTTAATTTGATAATTAATTAATCTGACAGATTACTTTAATTTAATATTTAACTAACATGGCGGCACAAAGATTTGTTTAGTAAATTTAATATAAAATAGCCAAAAAAGATAGATATTTAAATAAGAGTTCCCTTTTTCCTTTTTGATTCTGAAATATATCTTATTAACTTTAAAATTGTTTTAGGTTTTTCTGCCTGAGTATTTGCTTTTAACTGTCGATGGAGATTTAAATTTACTGTTCAAAATTGCTGCATTCATATCTTATGCTTTAAACATACGTATTAAATTTGCCACTCACAATGTTTAATAATTTTTATTCTTTTATGTTTTAAGAATTTAGTGACTATTATCCCTGTAACCAGGGAGTTCTCTAAATGAGCCCATTCTAGTAGTGTTTAAATGTCATGTGATTTTACCATATGACAAAGTAAGGTTCGCACAATTATATTGTATCCTAGATTAAATAAATTAATTTTTAAATCTAGAGCCTTTCAATATTCATGTAAAGAGTTAATTTCTTGTTACTGTTTCAGATAGGATGGCTTAATGTTATCTACGGATATTTGTACTGCTGGGATATTTATTTCTTTATGAGTCCTATCTTTTGAATGATTATGTGTTGGAAAAAACTTGACCAATGTACTAATCACTAAATCTAGCATAACCTTTTGAGTAGAATGATAAAACCTTGATATAGCAAAAAATTAAATGACATGAAAACAGAATCACAGCGTAAATATTGCAATGTGTGGAAACAATAAAGTCATTGGCTATGTCTGTATTGGTCAATATGTAATATTTCATTACTTTTGTAACATTAACGTAAAGGAATCTACCTTTGCCTTCCAGCTTCCCGAAATGAATTTTTTTTTTTTTTACTTGAATTTGGTTTTTGTTTTCTGGACATCATATTTTCTTCGGTGGTAATTCAGGAACTCTTTTGTTAGTGGTATTGTTGGTTCTGGTTTTTGTCTCTTCGTAGGCACAAATACTTTCGTTGAATTTGGAATGGCTTCAGTCTGAACATTCTTACTCGAAAACAAGTAAGGGGATGTCCAAGTTTCTTATTTTCGGATACTTGCAGGAATATTTGGATTTGTTTGTCATGTTTCATTTCGTTCAAAGTTTGAGTGGAGGCTCTATTAAACTGAATTTGTTCCATTTGAGTTGGTGCATCCCTTTTTACTTTCTCGTCTACGAAGTATACAAAGAGAAAGTATTGTAATCGTCAAAAAATTCGAACTCGAGATTTTGACGAATCTCCACGTTTTAGACCTCCCTGAGTCCAAAAAACACAATTTTGGAATTATGTCTGTGTGTCTGTGAACACGATAACTCGAAAACTATTAGAGCTACAGGGATGAAATTTGGTATGTGGTCTTTAAACATAATTTGTAGGTTTTATCAAATTTTGGACAAAATCTTTCAACGGGAAATCTGTCTGTCTGTATGTTGGAGGTCATGCGAACACTATAACTCGAAAACTTGAATAGCTAGATGGATAAAATTTGGTACACAGTTTTATCGTCATGAATGTAGGTCCGTATAAAATTTTGGGCCAAATCCGTCAAAGGGTTGACTGTCTGTCGGTCTGTATAATTTACTATCGAAACCAATCCGTTATCTCCACGCGCATGCGTATTAGAAGCAATCTTTTGTGCAGACGAAAGAAGCGAATTACTTCAGTTTGTCCTTGAGACGGCAAGAGTGAAACCTAGCAGTGTGCGATAGATATGCGTTTTAATCGGCAGGCATCACTTTGAATTTGATTCTTTACCTAAATATTTTTCAATCACTATAATGAAAAACCTTCTGATAATCATTGGATTCTGGATAACAGTAGGTTCGAATTTTTTTAGCCACGCGGGGGAAGGAGAAATTGCATCTTTTTGGGGAAGTATACGAGAAAGTTTAGGGGAGAACACTCCCGCTGGTTATCTCTGTAGTTTGCGTGAATTTTTCGAGAGACTGATTGTGTGCAACTTGAGTAGATGCATCAGATTTTTCCTGCTCAGCTTGGGTAGATTTGTCATGAAACTTTTGTAGTTCCGTCTGACTGATGGCATCTTCTGTTCATCTTCATCTGTTTTCATTGCATCCATCTTTTCTTTACGAATAGCAAGATTCAAAGCAACAAGAATATATCCACAAACAGCCAAGGGTATCAGGTCGTAAAGATCTAGAAAATGATCCAAAACCATGGAGAGGCTGCAATCAAAGCCAATATAGTTTTAATATCCATCATGATATTATGTGATCTATTGATACGCGGAAGGATGAATAAAATTCACGAGTGAATTCTATTAATATAAAATCTGAAGGTAAACTGCATTTCTCAAAAATAAACTTTAAGACTTCAATTCACTCTATCGTCTGTTTTGAACAGCAATCCAATTTTTAGTTCATTGTCATTTACGGTGTTTTATTGAAAACTGCAGCAATTAAACAATAAATTGATTCTTTACAACAATATAATAACAAATATGTGTGTTTGCTTTAACATCTTATTTGTGGAAGGTGTTTATTGTTACTTCCATTCTTGAAAATATATTTATTTATACTTTCTATTAAAATTTCTATTTCACGGCAAAGGAAAGGGCTCTCTTCTTAGAAATTATTCCAGTATTAGAGCAATATTGTAATTTTTTTCCCCATTTCTATATGTAAATTTAAAGCGTAAAAATTACAAGAAATAAGCTAGCGGATAAACTTTTCCCCACACTTTACCTAAGTTAAAATGAAACAATATACAGTAGAACCCCGCTAATCCGAAATTCCGGTTAATCCGAACCGATTTTATTTTCGAAAATTATATGCAATTGAAAAGATTACCTAGAAAGATTTAAATATGTATACTAAAAACAACGGAATGAATATCTTCTTGAGTTCGCCGTAAGATAAGGTCACTTCATACAGGAGAATATCCATTATTCTAATGAAAAGGGGAGACATATTCTCTTTCGATTGCTTTTGAATAAAAGAATTCAAGAGATAGTAGTGCTGAGTACTTATACCTTTCTTTTTTTCAGCACACATCTTTTTCTTTTTTATTTTTATCGGAATTTAGTTCGGATTAGCGGGGTTCTACTGTATATCATAAGCACATCTACATACCGAAAAAAATTTATCATGAGAGAAATTAATTAAATTATCTGTAAGAGAGAAATCATTCCTTTTTCGATATGCTGAAAAAAGCAAATTTCTATTTCAAAATAACTTTTTAAAAGACGTGTATTTATTCAATAGTTTGAAGTAGAGGATTTACATAAAGATTTTTTTTAAATCTATATATCGCTATATATCCATTTATCTATATATCGCTATATATCTATTTATCTATATATCACTATATATCTATTTATCTATGTATCGCTATATATCTATTTATCTATATATCGCTATATATCTATTTATCTATATATCGCTATATATCTATT
>BGPR01010194.1:19748-22248 GCA_013235015.1 Araneus ventricosus
AGGTACGGTCGTAGTTAAATTGGTTTCTTGTTTAGTTTGTTTCTTCATTAAATAGATTGTACAGCATTAAAGAGTGAATTAAGAATCTGCAAAAAATTATTTATTTCTCATTGCAGGCACAAGGTACGGTCGTAGTTAAATTGGTTTTTTGTTTAGTTTGTTTCTTCAGTAAATAGATTGTACAGCATTAGAGAGTGAATTAAAAATCTGAACAAATCATATATTCACGATCATTCAGGGCACACTGTACGGTCGCATTTAAATAACGAAAACAATACCGAAATTTGCAATTTTTAGCGATGACTTAGAATTAACCGAAATAACTTCGAATTATAGACAATATTTTAACATTATGTTAATAGAAAGTTCAAGTCGACCAGAAAAATGCTTGAATTACCGATGAATTTGAATTAAAAACGTTCGAATTAACTAGGTTCCAATGTATATTAAAATAATTTTCCTCTATAGAAAAAAAATAAAATAAACTGCCCTACTTAATTTATCCCACCTAAATTTTATATACTTGAAACATATATAAAAAAATAAAGGAAAAAAATCGCCATTTATTTATTTATTGGTTTATCCCTTTCTTCCCATTCTCTCCTTTAAAAGTTCACGGCGCACTCCATTCTTTAAAAACATGCCATTTCCTTCTGTGCGTCCGGAGAGAAACAGACTCCCCTTTGGCGATACGTGATTGAAGGAGTGGGCGGAGCATCCGGGGGCGGGGAGTGGCTAACCAGCTGCAGCGTATCGATCGGGATGCAGAAGTAATTTGGAGATGTGTCGCCAACAGGCGCTGGGGGTCAATTCTGAAGGAGTACGCCAGCGTCATCTACGGCAATGCGGTGGGGATTGGGGGAGGGGGTAAAATGCTGCATTATAATGTTTTCCATTTTTTTTTAAATCTAAATAAAGACTAGGTCTTTTTTTTCTTTGTTTGGTAAAGGTCACAGGAAAGAAAATAGTTTCAATATGAAATTTTCACAAAAGGACTTACTTATATTAGGTAAATGCAACGTACGGTTCGTTTCAACATTTTCCTTAAATAAAATCAATCTTTTAAGATACAATGCTATGTATTTGACAATATTCATAGTAGTACGCAGGATGTGGGTCTTTATCAATGGTTTAAAATGCAGTTTTTAAAACTAGTCTATGTTTCAATCATTCAAATACAATGGATCCCGTATAATGCGGAAAAATCGCGAGTAATTCTCATATAGCGCTATAAACAGTTTCGTGTTATGAGTAAGATAAATTTAACATTTTCAGAGTTTTGAATTAATTAATTAATTTATTTATTTATTTATTATTATTTTTGAACAGCAAATGTACTGTTGTATATGAACAGTGAAACTGACTGTTTTTTTAAAAAAGTAACATCCCACTAGCAATATGAGTGATTACAATTCAGAGACACTTTTGAATTTGCATAAATTAGTCCGATAATACACGGCCCCGAGGCCGTCTTAGTAAATCTGAGCGGCCTAGGGTAGAGTAATTTGGAGCCCTATCAGAACTGTAACTAGGAATTTCAGTTACATGCACTCGTAACACAATATAAACATTATTTTTGTATTTAAAATAAACACACTACACTTTGCAAACTGTAATGCAACATTTGAATATTCTTTAAAATAGTATTCTATAGTGTGATTAAATAACTGAATCTGATGCACTATTATGACATATTAGGCATCAGCATGCAAATATTTATTTTATATTTTATAAGTATAGGTAGTTTCTATTACATTCATAGTTTACGATTTTTCTCGCTTACCGTTTTTGCATTAATATTTTTAGAATGCAACATTACAAAATCGATGGCTTTTAAATTACAAGCCCTGGTTATATTTTTACTTCTAGTTTATCTAAAATTATAATTAAATAAATTTTGGGTTCCAAAGTTAAAATCAAATCAGTATAGTAAATTTTAAGGCTCCCTTGAATAATGCCCCAAAAGGGCTGCAGCCCAATTAGCCCACTGGATAAGGGGCACTACATGCCCCAAAATGACAGATTCCCTACCACGCGGAAGGTCCAGCGTTGTGCGGGAGTTCACTGCACTAAACGTTTAAAGCATGCTGTTTTTCTATACATATAAGTAAAAATAAATAATGTAGAGACTATACAGATGTGCACTACGCTATGCATCTATTAACTGATGTTTCTTTTCCGTTTTGGATAATACATGAGTCAAGGTTCTAAACAGATAATTCCCGTCTTATATTGTCTCTCCTAATGTTGCAATCGAAGTTTGTCCTCAAAAGAGAATCGGACTATATTTGAACTTTGAAGCCCATTGCAGAAAGGTTCATCACTCATAAATGTGAGTGAAAATATGCCGCCATTTTATCCTCTGTTCTCAAGCTTTTAAAATTTTGTAATACATAAATAAGAATAAAGAACATTTGTACCTTCAATTTTCCTTTTTGAATCGATGCATCCTAAATAAAATTATTATAATAAAAAATAACACATTTTAAACTTTTATTAT
>BGPR01010194.1:39978-53668 GCA_013235015.1 Araneus ventricosus
AATAATATTATCATTATTATTATCATTATCATTATTATTATTATTATTATCATTATTAATAATAATATTATCATTATTATTATCATTATCATTATTATTATTATTATTATCATTATTAATAATAATATTATCATTATTATTATCATTATCATTATTATTATTATTATTATCATTATTAATAATAATATTATCATTATTATTATCATTATCATTATTATTATTATTATCATTATTATTATCATTATTATTAATATTATTATTTTTATTATTATTATTATCATTATTATTATTATTATTATTATTATTATCATTATTATTAATATTATTATTATTATTAATATTATCATTATTATTATCATTATTATTAATATTATCATTATTATTATCATTATTATTAATATTATCATTATTATTATTATTGCCTCCGAATGCCTGAAACGCGGAAATGTAAAAAAAAATTCGAGGTCAATTTATTTGAAGAAGTATAACATTTTCTTTGCATTTTTCGCATACGGGACTGCAAAATAAAACTTCGTTCTATGCTGTAAAAACATTTAATATCAAGGATACCTGATTATAAATTCATTCAACGAAACATGAATATGTAACAGACTTGCAAGTCAACGCAAGTCAGTAACTACACAAAACATTTAAATTGGGCATTTTTGCGTATGAATGCCCAGACAAATATCCCCCAAACAGATTGAAACGTTAAAATTAGCATTCTGGCCACGTCTCTTCGGTCGAGAGAAGCCACCTTGTTCCATTTAGGAGACAGTACTCCCTTTTGGGATCTGGTGAACCCTCTCCAGGTCACGTGTCTCGGAAAGGGCACCGCTTTCCATTCTCTGCGGGAGATTCCAAACATTTACCTCCCACCCCTTAACCGATTCAGAGTCCGGATTTAGCTCGAGATTTGTCGCTGTTCTTGGTAAAATACGATCTTCATTTGCAGTAAATGAAAACCCACTCAACTAAACAAGTTATTATGACACATAATTATTAATTGTCAATGCATTTGAAACAGAGCTTCTCACACTTCTATACTTTTGGCCTCTTTTCGATTTTTAAAAAAAGACCCCTTTTCTGTCCAAGAAAGACTGAACTTAACCAAAATGTGAAGATGAATAAGAATGCATACAACGTAATCATTTGAATTTAAAACAAATTTCAATGATATTGTTACAAAAGTCTTTCTGCGGGTGTATGGTGTAAACAATCCAACACGCAGGATAATAGAGAATGAAGGTTTATTCACAAATGTGCAGGAAAACACGTAGCACAGGTAACAGGAAACAATAGATATTGCACAGATTAGCAACGTAAACAGACAATAATTCACAGGTAATAACAGTTCAGCACTCTGAGATTTAGCAACAGAAACAGTCAGCAAATCACTAATAACGACAATGACAGCACTTTCAATAGCGCTCAGCTCACCGGCTTCTAGTTCACGCTGCAGTCGAAACTCCCAAGTCGTTCTAGTGGATCAACACACCCTCTCTCATCCAAAACGCGGTCCTTATATACTCTCTCCGACAGGCCGTGACGTCACATGGAGTTTTATCGTATATGCACGCGTATTTCCTTTCCTAATAGAGATATCGAGAAAAGGGTCGCATTTTCTGGAATCACCGATTTGTCGCCAAGATCGCCAAATTTGTCGCCAAGTCGCCAAAATGGTCGCCAAGGTCAGGGGCCCCGTAATGGCAGCTGCCCGTCAGTCCATGCTTACCCCTGTAAAGCTCCCTCCCCAACTATAAGACTAGCAAGGCAGGAAAGCGACATTACATCTTTGTAACAATATGCTTTAGAGCAAGATATACGCTGTTTTTATTTAAAAACGGAGAAGATTGTAACTTGGGGGAAAAAAATATACGTTTTAAAAATGTTCGTTATGCTAGTATTGTTGGCCTCACTTTAGGTTACAAAAGTTATGTTTCTAAGTTCCGGGCTAATAGTCTCAAGCTAATAGTGAGAAAGATATTCATTGAGTATTACCACCAATTAAAGAATTCTGAATATGATCTTATTGTATTAAAAAATTGATATGTTTCAACAGAATTAAAATTTTAAATATCAATGATCGATATTCAACAGAACTCTATATTTTACTATAGGGATAAGTGGGTAGCTAAGACTCGAACACCTGTTGGAGGTAAACTATTCGACCTAGGGATTGTTAAATATTATTAAAATATCCATTGTTTAATGTAGTACAATATGCCATTCCTAAAAATTCAGAGTTTCACTTTTTTTTATCAAAAATTTTTTTTATAAAAAAAAAGTCAAACCACCCAGTTTAACCCCAATAGTGAAGTAAAACCGGGTACACATGTTAACTCTATGGGAAATACGGAAACTAGATTTCAAGTGAAAAAGAAGCATGAGTTTTATTTTATTTGGCTATTTAGTACTTACGTATTAACGCCACCGCAGCTACAGATTTGGCGGTTTTTAAGTGCCGCCAAATTTGTCGGCTTTTGTACTTACGTATTAACGCCAATTTGGCGGTTTTTAAGTGGCGCCAATTTGGCGGTTTTTGTACTTACGTATTAACGCCAATTTGGCGGTTTTTAAGTGCCGCCAATTTGGCGGGTTTTGTAAACAAGATTGCTCTTTATTGGCGCATTACCGCCAATCTGTAGCCTCGGTGGCGTTAATACGTAAGTACCGACTATTTAAAATATTAGTTACAAAATTCAAATGGAAATCTCTTGCAATCTTCGCTCCGCTGCAGCTTTCGTGGACCCAGCTAAGACAGTTTGTACGTTGGATTGACTCTTCTCATTTATTTAAATTAGAAAATACCTCACTAAAATATAAACAATCAACGTCTGATGTGTTTTATCATCTTCATAGGAGGAATAATCAATGTTAACAGTCCTGGTCTAGCGCCACTTGGAGTACCCGGTTTTACTCCGGTTACAGAGGGTATCTCTACTAATAATAAAGGCGAATGCGTGTGTGTTGGAGCTAGAGCTACGAAATCTGGCACGAACATTTTTTGGAGGGTGGGAATGTGCAACTCGGAGCCGTTTTTTTTAAAATTAATTAGAATTTTAATTAATTAAAATTTAAGCGAAATTTCGGCGTTTTACCTTAATAACTTTCGAAAATATTACAGCACAGAAACAATTTTTACGCCATATAAAAGTTCAAAAAATTACCTTTTCAATGATATCAATTAAGTTGCCGTACAATTTTTCTCTCGTTTCAATATCCTTTTAAAAATGTTTTTTGCATAATTTACAACAATACTTTTCATTGTTGCAACGCAATTCAAAGCGTTTTCATTGTTTAAACAAATATTTAATCGCGTGATTATCATTCATTGCTGAAAGCTAAGATAATATCCTAATACATTGATATCGTAATACGTATTTTATTTTATCAAAATTTTTATGGAATTTGTAAACCAAGCTCTCTGAGATATTAGGGATATGAAGAAATATATCCTGAAAGCTGAATGGTTATCCTGTAAGCTGTGTTTTCATTCTTTTCTCAGCATGTTTTAATCCAGCTAACAAGCCGCTGGCCATAAAATGTGTTGCGCCATTTTACTGTTGGAATCGAATGCATATTTTGCAAGAGGAATAAGAAAGTGGAGATGGCGCTGACAGTTTGTAATTAGATGTTACATGACAAGATCAGTTAATTGACTCTATTAGGGGCATTAATGCAGACAATAAAAAGAGCAGATGCAAGGCCATTAAAAGAACACGGATTAAACATCTACTACGATCTGCTTACGTTGTTAAGGGAACTATGAATATAAAATGATGCAAAATTCAATTGAAATTATATTCCCGGCGAACAAACTAGGTCGCCGAAGGCGGCTAGTAAAAAATGAAATAGAACCATGCACCTATTGCACTAAATCCTTATTGTTTTATGGAGTATAAATCCTTAGTAAACATAAAATAAGGTGGACAAAATATAGCTTCTAGAACTGTAATGATTGTTAAGTAAGGATAGTTTAAAATCAAACTAATATTAGAGAGTTGACGTCTTAAAACAAATAAACCTTCACAGACGCAGTGAATTCAACAACAACACGCCACTGTGACTGTTCCTTTTTCTTGACTAGTAGAGTTTAATTCTGTATCTGTCCGCTAGAAAGGAGAACTAATAGCGCCAGAGTCAAGGATACCTGGGTTACCAAACTCTCCCCTACAGAATACAATTAATGATTAGAATTAATATATATAAATGTATTAGTGATGTTTTAAGAAAGCATCACTAATATTTTTACTTTCTCGTATACGAAGTACACAAAGAGAAAGTATTGTAATCGTCAAAAAATTCGAACTCGAGATTTTGACGGATCTCCACGTTTTAGACCTCCCTGAGTCCGAAAAACACAATTTGGGAATCATGTCTGTCTGTGAACACGATAACTCGAAAACTATTAGAGATACGGGGATGAAATTTGGTATGTGGTCTTTAAACATAATTTGTAGGTTTCTGTCAAATTGTGGACAAAATCCGTCCACGGGAAGTCTGTCTATCTGTCTGTCCGCGGTCATGCGAACGCTATAACTCAAAAACTTGAAAAGCCAGATGGATAAAATTTTGTACACAGTTTTATCGTCACGAATGTAGGTCCGTATCAAATTTTGGGCCAAATCCGTCAAAGGGTTGACTGTCTGTCGCTCCGTATAATTTACTTTCGAAGAGAATCCGTTATCTACGCGCATGCGTACCCGAAGAGCGGAGAGGAATTTCATTACGGAGTAGCGAATTACGTAAATTTGTCCTTGAGCCGGTAAGAGAAGAAAATCGTTACGCATCTCTTTGAATTTCATTTTTTGCCTAGATATTTTTCAATCACTATAATGAAAAACCTTCTGATAGTCATTGGATTCTGGGTAACAGTAGGTTCGAATTTTTTTTAGCCACTCGGGGGAAGGGGAAACGGCACCTTTTTGGGGAAGTATACGAGAAAGTTTAGGGGAGAACACTCCCGCTGGTTTTTGAGAAGTTCAGCGGAATGCTGAAGCCATCATGGATCGTCGATCAAGTGATATCGGAGAACTGACGTTGTCTAATAGGTTCCGTTCCATTGAATTTATAATAACTTGGTTGACCACTGTACGACATCCCATATCAAGCCATGATGCTCTCGCATATTTACGGATCCTACATAGTAGAGATTGAGGTCACTTCTCATTGGCTCTGAGCGTCACGTGACTTGTCTTGCTCCTAAATGACGTCATGAAACTAAACAGTACTGAAGCTTCGTCCTTTATCTGCTTTTATGCTAAAAATGTATTCGTTACTTTCTTCAGAAACATCAAAATAATCATAATTAGAAAGGTAGTTTTGTTTCCTCCATAATGCGACGGCAGAAAACAAAATGATTATCAAAACCCCGTCTAAGCTCGGTGCTATGACGTCATAGAGAAGCAAGCCAGGTCACGTGACGCCTAGAGCCAATGAGAAGCGACCTCATTCCCTACTATATAGGATCCATAACTATGCGATGCTCTCTCTCCATTATTTCAGCCGAGAACGGTTGCAACTTAGTCAGCTGTTGTAAGGTTTCGTCAGCTGCACCATTAATATCAATTAACCCTGCATCCGCAAGTGCAGCTTTAATCACGCTTATATCTTCGTAATGCGACCGTATTTCCTGAAGGTAGTCACAAGAACACGAAGAACTTACAAGGAGAGGGCCACGACTTGGGAAATTCAATTCGGGATGAAACTTGGCATATTAGTAGCATACCATTAGGGTGTTCACCCATCAATCTGCTGATTCTGATTACTTGTGAAGAGTTACTGGTATATAAGTTGTGTCCAAAGTTTGAGGGCCATTTTCTCCGAATTGACTGGGCATTAGGACTGTGCCGATTTCCGATGCATCGAAAAATATCGATGTTACGCAATCATCGCCGTTCCGATGTTTATATTGTCGTTTCTTTCGAAGCATCGGAAATTGCGATTTACCCGCGATGTGTACGATATTTCCCGATGCATCGTAGACATCGATGTCCACACGCACCGCGAAGATCATCGTTTCCGATCGCTCATCGATGACCGCAAGCGCGAGGCACTTCTCCAATCATCAGTGATTACCGTAGTGTATCTTTCCCCATGTTTCTTCCATCGTGACTCATCAAGCAGAGACATACGTTGCGAAGTGAGGATCGTTGTGCTGACACGATGAATCCCGAGGTGACCGCGAATGAAAACGATGAAAATAACTCATCTCGAGAATTGAGGAAGCGAAGTGTTTTGTCTGTTGTTGAATCTCTCAGTCATCGAAACGTGCATTACTTCGTGTGGCCTCGTGCTTTCTTCTAATCGTGTAAATTCTCTGATGTTGTTTTAAGTTCAAGGGTTTAATTATCAATCCTGCCGTTCATCGTTTGTTTGGTTGAAGAGAAGATCGTATTAATTGTTTTTAATATACAATTTATTGTTGATAACTAGACAGATTTATAGTATTTTTTGACACTTTATTTGTTGGGTAACTGAATATTGAGTTTATTATATACGCCTTAATCAACCACTCAAAAGTGTAAGTATGCAAAATTAGGCAATAGAAAGTGCGAAACATCGATGTATCGAAATATCGCGATGTTAGAGTGGCGATACATCGCGATGCTAAAACATTAACATCGCCCAGTCCTACTGGGCATTGCACTTTTTTAGATTAATGGGTGAACACCCTAATGGTATGCTACTAATATGCCAAGTTTCATTACGATTTGAATTTCCCAAGTCGTGCCCTCTTCTTGTTAGTTCCAATAGAAAACAACAGATGTTAGCTGAAGGAAGAAACTGAAAGTTTTTGATTGTCAATTAATTTAATTAGGTTATTTTAATTAATAATTTTTTTCTCTTTCCTGGGGTTATTATGGACCAAAACTTATCTATTGATGCAGAAATACAATTACAAATTTGCTCGTAAATTAATTCGGGATATAAAGGATTAATCTATGGTTGATTTTATTTTGATATCTCACGCTCAGTTCAGTGTGAAAATTGGCCGTTTGAGTTGATGAAAGCAAGGGCCGCAAACCAATAAAATCTGTTAAGCTTTATTCGAAATGTCTTTTGAAATCTTTTCGCTTGCTGGCTTTCATTGTCGTTGATTTGTTGCCTCTTTAAGGCCCAGGGCCCAGATTGAAGCAAAATGGCGCTCTTCACTAGTATCAGGATGAAGTGAACCAAAATAACGGTGGACTTGTCCTTGAACTATATAAATTTTGAATCTGAACCGAAGTTGCTATGTTCAGTCATGAATGATACCAAAGCCATGCTGCTGTTTAACCCTTTGAAGTTAGTACATGCTTAGTTTTGAAAATTACTAAATTTATTTCAAAAATGAGTATTAGGCATGTAGCTGATTATAAATATGTGAAAGGAAAAAAAATCAAATTTTTATTTTTTTTTTATTTTGGGCTATTTTTCCTCTGAACAATTTATCATCGAACTGCAATTTAAATTATGTATTTAATTTATAAATATACGTGAGTATTCAGGATACTTAATCTTCATAAAATTCAATATTGCTTTAGAAGATTCAATTTTAAAAATTGAAAACATAACATCAGTCAAACTGATAAGCACTTTTAATCTGAATAATTATTTTCGATTTACTTGTATCAAATACATATAAATGTCGTTTAGGCACGCTTGACTCTCTTTGGCTCAGATGTTAGCTCGACAATGATGACGTCAATTAGCAAAATGTTCCTCTTTAACGGCTCCGTTTG
This sequence comes from Araneus ventricosus, assembly GCA_013235015.1. Taxonomy (NCBI): domain Eukaryota; kingdom Metazoa; phylum Arthropoda; class Arachnida; order Araneae; family Araneidae; genus Araneus; species Araneus ventricosus. Next base: position 47,706 of record BGPR01010194.1, read on the forward strand.
TTTCCTAATGAGAGGCTCTATGATTGATTGTTGAATGAATGATAGATTAAATATTGAATGGATGAAGATTGTAACGTTAATTAATCATCTTAAACTTCCCTTTCAGGAATTAACAATATTTTTAAAATGTTCAAGTTCTCGATATTTTTGGTAGAACAAAATTGTTAAGACTAAAATTAAGAAATTTATTCACTGGAGGTTGACAGCCTAGAGTTCGTGTACTCCGCAAAACAACCCATCGCAGATGTGTTTGCAACGAAGTCGGAGTTTCTGACTAGACATTTGACATAGAAATTTTGACCTTCTAAGTTCACTCAATGTATCAAAAGCAAATATTTTGATCTTATGGCGGTGATGAAGGCCTAAAGAATCTGAATACCATCATTCATCCACCAAAGGTCGCTCAAATCGGTCAAAGAGTAGTGCAAATAAAAACTTGCAAGTTTTTTCTTATATTTGATATCTTTTGTTTTGTGAGAAATACAGAAACGCTTTTTCCAACTTAAATTTTTGAAAACATTTTTCAACCGCTAATAATTTATCAAGCAAGCTTGCTAGTGATAACATCGTCAAGACCTATTTTACACCCCACCTCGTCTGCGTAAGCCATTGTGTTGTAACGGCAACGATAGCGGTTGATATCGGTAGGGGGTTGGATGGATTCGCGGGTTGGGGGGTCTTTCAGAGGGAAATGCAACTCTATCCCTTCAGCAAGGGAGGGAAGCAAGCTTGCAGGTGCATTGACTAACAATTCGCCTGAAATAACTCCGTGGGAAAACCACATCATTAGGTGGAGTTTCCTAGTTTAAATATCATACGAATGGTGGCGTCTGTATATCTTTATTTCGGTCAGAAATATACAATGATGTTAGGAAACTATTTTCCTTCTGAACTTAACCTCGTTGAATATTGAAAAAACTTATTGATATCCCATTTTTATATTTTTAAAATTATTCTTTCGCCGATTTATATCTGTAGAGATAAATTTTTAGCGGTAACATATTTGTGACATTTCGCCGAAGTTGTTACTGTCATCAATTCGGGTATAGTTTCATTTCTTTTCTGCTTTTCCCACTAATTTTTTTTATATGCAACAGAATATGACAAATTTGTTTCTTACAAAAGAATTATTCGGAGGAATATTAATTCGTTGTATAAAGGCAGTAGTATTATTTCAGAGTGGTTACTTCAAAATGGTTCAAATTTATTTTAAGAACGGGACGCTAATTTTATTAACTAAATTAAAAGTCAACTCTTAAATCTTTTTTTCATTTTTTTTTGAGAATGTGAATTTAAAATCTTTTCAACCACTTAAATAAAAAGGCTATTAGACCTTTTTTTCGCGAGGGTAACGTATTATAACGGTAACATTCTTAAATAGTCTACGAATCACTCTTAATAAGATCTTTAAAAATTATTCAATTGTCTAAACTCATTCTGTCATTTTATTTTTTTGAACCCACGATTATTTCGTAATAATAGAGTTGTTATACGTAGTTATGAATTCATTATTTAAAGACGATTCTTTTAGGCACATTTTTCGAAATGTGCTTTCTTTTGTCTATTAGATAATATTTAGAATATTGCATATCCCGATTGTCTAAAATTCTGTGGCTTTTAAACATTTCCCTACCCATATTTTAGTAATAAGATCATCTCTAACCTTTTCTGACTATCTAGATAAAGCAATCCACTACGGATTCCGAACTAGCTTTGATGTCTGTTTCAGTTATTCAGTCATTTAAAATGAAATTGGATAATATTATAATAAGATATATTATTAATTAAATTTACATCGCAATCAAAAGTTATCATCTAAAGGGAAAATTTAAAACTTCTCAAAAATCAGGATTGGAGATCTCTTCCCGGAAAAACTGTTTTAAAATAAGGGCACTGTGATGTATTTCAGCATAGCATGAAGAATCATGGAGCCTTCTTTACCAAAAATAGTATGTTTATTGGACGTCTTCCACAGCACAAACATGTAAAACAAACACATACACTTACATCACAAGCGTTACATCACTCACTTCTGACATCGAATTCCATGTTAAATTCTCTTATTATTCACCGTTGCTAGGCAACGTTAGCAAAAGACAATATATCGTTGCCAAACTATTTTTATAAACTTTAGAAAAGAATTAATGCCAAACGATATTTTAAATTAATTTCTTTTACACCCAAACGATATTTTAAAATTAATTTCTGTTATGACCAAACGATTTTTTATCTAATTAATTTCTTTTCTTTAAATATTTTAATAATTCTACAAGTAGATATTTTTTTATTCGTTACGAATATTACAACACCTACACGTCTTTGCCTGTAATAAAAATTTGTAGAGGCGGAAAATCTTCGGATGTCTGTTGTCCGAGAAATCGGATTTAAACTATTTTTCATGAGGATTGCTTGGAAAAGTCCATAAATACCGATTTATTTAATAACAAAATGATGAATTAATTCTGTCAAGGTGTTCTTGGTAAGTATGAGATTAAAAACCGGTGATATGAAAGATATTTTCTGTTGCCTTAGAAATTGTGTTTAACACATTGTGTTCGGGATACGAATTAGATGAAGCTCAAACCAGCGGGAGTAGCCACCCCTAAACTTTCTCGTATACTTTTCAAACATTTGTCATTTCCCTTCCCCCTGCGTTGATAAAAAGTTCGAACCAACTGTAACCCATAATGCAATGACTATCAGAAGATTTTTCATTGTTGATTATAGTGATAGTAAAATATTGAGGTGAAGAATCATATTCAAAAAGATACGTACGTATTAAAACTTCGCAATATTTATTTTTTTTTTATCAAACTCGAGCAATACAAGTTCCGCGTGCGGAGAAGAAAACAGGAGAATAGCTTGCGCATGCGCAGAGATCGCTCCCAATACGCAAGTAAAACGAGACGCCCTAAATGTTTGCTTCCTTACAAAATCTCGCCGCCAGAATTGGTTTTTGGCAAACTGCCAAGTTTTCGGAGTGTCCCTTCTTTGCACAGGCATTTACGCATGCGCATGGAGTTGATCAAGTATGCTATTATACAGACCGACAGACAGTCAGCCCGTTAACGGATTTGGCCCAAAATTTTATACGGACCTACATCCATGACGATAAAACTGTGTACCAAATTTTATCCATCTGGCTTTTCAAGTTTTTGAGTTATAGCGTTCGCATGACCTCGAACATACAGACAGACAGACTTTCCGTTGACGGATTTTGTCCAAAAGTTGATAGAAACCTACAAATTATGTTTAAAGACCACATACCAAATTTCATCCCCGTAGCTCTAATAGTTTTCGAGTTATCGTGTTCACAGACAGACATACACAGGCAGACAGACAGACAGACAGGCAGACACACAGGCAGACACACAGACATAATTCCCAAATTGTGTTTTTCGGACTTAGGGAGGTCTAAAACGTGGAGATTCGTCAAAATCTCGAGTTCGAATTTTTTGCCGATTACAATACTTTCTCTTTGTATACTTCGTATACGAAAAAGTAATAAAAAGACAAAACAGTGTCTAGACAGTGTTTATACCATAGAACAATGAGTGGACGCATTTCTGCAGACATCTCTTAACATGTCCAACTCATCTAAACTAGTAAGCAAGTCAAATTCTCGAATTAAAATTTTGATGTTGGGTAATTCGAGAAAAACGTATTTTTACGTTTCACGCTTCCAAAGTCTTAAACTTAAGTTTTTCGTGGGAATTATTCTGAAACAGTTCATTTAAGCCTTTATCTGCTTTGCCCGGACTCCACTCGTGCAACGAATTATGTCATTTTTAAATTTATAAGCTAAAATTATACTTATAACCTAAGAAGAAACGTGAAACGATATGTAGATGACCCCTAAACAGAAGGGGGTCATCTAATTAGATGGTATACGAAAAAACTACACGGTTAAGGAATTAACCCTTTCTGCCCTAATGGGCATATACTTCCCGGAGAGTGGACTTCATTCCCTACTGGTAAATAGATCTCACTTTTAGATGGGTTCTTATGTTTTCAGTGTTCTTAAGGAATTGGGGAATAAAATTATGATTAAAGAAACTTGGAAACACTCTCTGATTGCAAATGGCGGACTTATGGTTTCGAGCACGCACATTACTCAAGCTTCAATCGGTCTATTTTTTAAATTTTGCAGTAAGTACAACTATATTTATGCCATACTTTGTGTAAAATAGTTCTTATGAAGTAATAATGCAGCCTTTATAATATCACATTTAAGAAATATTAATTAAATTCTTTTTGCGGGATATATTGTCCCAATCGTATTTATCAGTGGGACAATATATCCCATCAGTGATCAAATTAATACCAGATTATTGTTACGAAGCTGTCAGATTGTTTCCCTGTCAGGCTAATCTTATGGCAGGAAAGAGAGTTTTACAGATGTTTTACTGAAATAGTCCCAGTCGACTATACGATTGGGACATATTGTCCCAGGAAATTTCCAGGAAATGGGAAAAGTGAAAAACTTTAAACTCATATATACTACTTTTAGTATATCAACAATAAATTGAACTATTTTTCGTAGTTAAATTTTAATGATGCAAAAGTCGGGTCGGAAGGGTTAACATCGGTACATTTAACCCTTAACAGTGTAGTTTTCTGTACCGTCTAATTAGATGACCTCCCGTTATGTCTTGGAAATGTGTTGCCGTATTGATTAAGGGGTCTATTCTGGTACCCCCGGTTGGGTTGGGTTCCGCACGTTAACAACGGAACACAACCCAACTCCCAACCGAACCGGAGGTACCAGAATAGACCCCTTAATCAACTAACAGCCAATAGAACATTTGAGATTCTAACGGATTACATGTGATTTTTAGTATTAAAGGGTAACGTCTATGAATAACTTCATTTTATAAGTGTAAAAATGCCATAATTCGATGCACGAGCCTCTCTCGGGCACCACAGTTAACCCCTCAACAGTTTCATTTTTTTTTTTTTTTTGCTATATAATAAAATGACCCCTTTTTTCTGGAAAGGGGCTGTCGTTTTCATTCATCTCAGAAGGCATATAATACTTGATATGTTCGTAGATTTAATTTAATTTTTGTGTAAAATTATAAAGCTAATTAATGATTACATTTTAGGTTTAAGGCTAAAATTGCGATAATTCGATGCACGAGTATTCTCGGGCTTTTAAGTTAAGCTGTTATTAATAAAATGAAATAGTAGCTCCGTGAAGGGGTACGTAAACAACTTCTTGGTAAGTAAGAGATTAAAAATCAATGATAGAGTCGATATTTTTTTGGTGATTTATCTTTAGACGTACTTTATACTATTCCCGAACTGACATTTCTGCAAGAATTTTTCCCACGTATACATTTACCATTACTTATTCACGGAAGGGCGCACTTCGATTTGATGTTCTATCTCGATCAAAAAACCGTGAAATATGATGACACCGAATCGCATCTATCATACCCCTGCGAGAGGATCTTCAGCGCCACAAAGGACATTCGAGGGCCACTTGAAAAAATGTATTGTAAAACACCGAAACGTACAAACGGAGTCACCCGGACTCGTATTTCAGGAGCTGGCGTGCCATTCGCGTACACGTGCTACGGAGCGCACGTCCGCTGATGCGCGAAATTGGCGCATCACGCTCAATTTGGCGATGGCTGGTTGGCGGTCTTTACGCGTCGTGGGAAACAAACCACCCCCAATCGGTCACGCTATCTGTTGATGTGGGCCGCGCTCGGCGTTTTCATCGCCAGGAATTGTTAATAGATTAGAATCAGATGAGTTGATGTGAAAACTGATATTTGTAAGTTAACACTCGAAAAACCAAACCAGTCATAGTTTTTTTAAAAAAAATCAAATTAAAATTATTTTTTCGCTCCTATTTTCACGAGGTGTAGTACTTGTTGAAATCAGTGGCGAATCCAGGGGGGGAGGCTATCGGGCTACAGCCCCCCCCCAGAGCCAAGCCAGAATTCCTGATTTAA
>BGPR01010195.1:9831-53665 GCA_013235015.1 Araneus ventricosus
CTGCTGTAACACAGAAGCGTGCTTTAATAATTTTTTTTTTTATATTGTTTACGACTGTTTATGTTTCAGATTCTGATCAAAATGTCTGGTGATGGAAAGCTGCAGTGTTACAACAGGTCTTGTGGACAGACGTTTGATCCCAGTAGTAATAAAGAAGGTGAAATTTATTTTTCAAATAATTGAATGGGTAGCAAATGATGAACTTATTTCTCTGCTGAAAAATAAAAGTAAATCTACATAAAATAACATTTTAAGTATAGTGTAATTTCCTCCTGATAAAAAAATGTTCTGTTCATTTTTACAATCAGAGAACCAAATTATTTTAAATATTTAATACATAATAAAGAATGTAAGTTTATATTCTAAAGAAGTGTAGATTAACCGCTTACAGGTCAAATTCAGATCCAGGTTCATTTTTGGTTACTTTTTTTGCATATTTCACCTTCTAATGCTTTAGTTTAATATATCAATCATTAAAATGTGAATAAAAAATTTTTATATAAGTTTTTTTTTAATGTTCCCAATTGGAAACATTGGCTGGTACTTTTCCGTTAGCCGGGCGCAAGCGAAAAATCGCCAAATAATGTAGAATTCCGCCTAATTTTGGCGACATTTGCGCCCGGCAACTTTGCTCGCGTTTGGTTCACAATTGGCGACATCATTTTAGCAGGGCGCAAGTGAAAAATCGCCAAATAATGCAGAATTCCGCCAAATTTTGGCGACATTTGTGCCCGGCGACTTGGCTCGCGTCTGGTTCACAATTGCCGACATTTGCGCCCGGCTAATGGAAAAGTACCCATTGGCCAATTCTGATTAAGCTCATTACACTAGAGATTGAAATGAATAACAGATATGATAAGACTGCATAATAAGGCAAAGTATTGTAAAACTTATTTTTATAACTAAGCACAGATGTGAATGTAATTGAAAATGTGTGATTTGAAATGAATAACAATTATATTTTGCATAAAAAAGTTCAGAAAATTAAATTTTATAATTTAATCCTACGGCATTCTGGGAAGTAGTTCGAATACCGCCCCACTCCTTTTTTTTTGCCCTCATTGCACTGTAATCTTGTATTTTCTTTACATTATGCATGTTTATATGAGCTGTTGCAATAAGGCAATGACCAGCACTATTTTGCTACGATACACAAATGGTAACTTTTGGCAATGTTTGAGGTCCATCCTTTTTTGACCCATTTCGTGAAAAGTTAATTGTACCTTCTCGACAAAACTCCAGATGAGCGATTTGGTTACGTTTCCTGCGAGTTACTGTATGCAATAGCCATCCATAAACAAAAACTATATTTAGTACATTTTGCAAATAAAATATATCGCCGTTTCTTTTTGCAAAGATGTGACTGTAGTTGCTCGCAATTTATGCAACTGATCAACCCCACCTACCCCCAAATCAAAAAAAATTTGAATCAAATTTCCATTCTCTTGTGTGTAAGTTTTTGTTCTATGCATAAGAATATTTTTTTATTAGCTGGATTGGAAGATGAATGCATTAATTAGAAGAAAAAGCACTGCAGAATTATAATTTTAGTTGTACATAAAATGATAATCCAACAAATTTATAATTAACGCGGCGGCGGGGGGGGGGGGGGGGGGGTAATTTTCTTCGTCAAAATTAAAGCATTAACCTTTTAACAACTGAAGGGAATTTCCTTCCCAGAATTATAAGAGAATTGTCCTTTCCATTTTGCTTTCAGTGGAAACTCACAATATTCCTACTCTCACAGAATAGTGACCACTGGCCAATGTTCCTTATTAGGAACATGGAACTATAATGAATTATAGCAAATGCCTTTCTTATCTATATAATTATATTTTATGTGTTCTTAGTAATATGGACATTTTTAACTATGTGTACGGAGTTTTAGAAATTTTGGATCACTTTTTAATTTTTTAAGAATTTTTATGCTCTTCACTAATTAATTGTAAAAAACCCCCCCATTTTTAAGAATATTTGTACATTGCCCATTTTATATCTGAAACTTAATTTCTATATAAAAAAAAAATCAAACTTGCTTTCAGTTATAATTATCAATTTTTTCAAAAACTATATTATATTTTTAAATGAATTTTTAATTCGATGTTGCCAATTGGGACATTGGTCTGTAAACGGTTAAGAATATATGGTGATTATAGAAGATTTTCAATATGCAAAAACAAATCAAATTTGGGTGTTTTGGGATCATTTAAATGTCTCATTTAATAACAATTTATAGTTTCAATTCACTCACTGAATGAAATTATGTGTAAATATTATTCTGAATTTAAAATTTCTCAAGTTCCTTTAGTATTGAATTTATATAATTGTTGATTTTATTTACCATTGAGCCGTCATGTATGTTAAAAAAAGATTTATGTAATTACGCAAAATTCAGTTACTTTTTTAACACTGTAGATGTAAATAGTAATTCTAGTTATGTAGTTCGGGAGGGGGAGGAAAATTCTCCAAATGATATTATTCAGTGTCAAATTGATCAATAGATTGGGTAATATCTGCATAACACTAAATACAGCGATTTCTATAGAATCCAGAGGGCACCAGTGATAATTTTTTGGCCAGGAGGTTCTGCCTGATTAAACCAAAGATCCTCTGTGTGAGCAGGCCTGATGCTTGTTAAATCTGTTGGTGTAAAATGTTCTTGCTTCTGTATAGTATGGAAATTTCGAAGGGGTGCCAGCTTGGGTGTCGACCTTGTCATCTGACCACTGTCCCAAAATAGGATGTAAATATAACTGAACTGAAACCCTCTATAATCCAGCTCCTCCAGTTCTCCAACATTTTTAGTTGGGTGCGTGGGTAGTATGAAAGATAAAAACCACTGCATGACGACGCAAGAGAGAGTAATCTACACATGGGCATCAGGTTTTGTAGTATTTAATATTTGTAGTACTGTATTTTGAATAATGAACATTATGCAAAATACAGAAAAAATTAAATGGAAATTAAAATGCAATTTATTTAAATGAACCTCCACTAATCTGGTGCTTTTGTCAACCCATTGATGTCTAAATTAATTCAAAGCATAGATTTTGGTAAATTTCTTTTATGTTTGAAACATCAAGAGTAAGAAAACTGTCAAGTAAAATTAAGGGTTCCGAAGAGATTTTTTTTTTTAAATATTATTTTTTAGAAAATATTTATAAAAAGATTGACATACAGAATCATTTATTAAATTATAGTTTTAAACACATTTTTGAAGATTTTGAAACATGACTTCAAAATCTGACTAGTTAGTTGTATATCGTCGCGTATCAAGCAAACCCATCTGAATTTTTTGAAATTTCAAGGAGGAAGAAAATACTAATATACAACTAAATACTACTTCCTGAATATTTTTTACATCTGATGTAAACATAAGACCACATATTTCTACCAGATGTGAAAAAAATTCAGAGATATAGGTTATTGGTTGCAAAAAGTTGAGTATTTTCTTCCTCTTTGAAATTTAAAAAAATCGAGATGGGTGTCGTTGCTCGTTAAGCGACGATATGCCAGTTGTAAACTGTACGGGAGTTAGAGGTATCTGTTGACTTGATAGACAAAGCAAAAGAAGGCATTTAGCCGCAGAAGTGAAATGTAACTGTTGTATAAATAGGACCATGGGTATTTACGGGTTAATCCAGAAATCCTCTTATCTGATATCTGCTGGATTACAGAGGGATCACTTCAGATGTCTACGATTTCTCGAGAAATTCCAGTATTCTTGCGAATGTTTAATCTGATGATTCTATGAATTCCAGACTCTTGCCTGCACCACCCTGGTCTTCCAGTTTTCCACGATGCATACAAGAAATGGTCCTGCTGCAAAAAGAAAACAACAGATTTCACCGAATTCTTAAATATTAAGGTAAGTACGGTTTGATATTTTGGCAACACAGTAGAACCTCGAGAATCCGAACTAATAGGGGCTGATCTTTGTTCGGATTATCCTGGAAATTCTGATACTCTTGATATACCAAATGCAGTAGAGTATCGACTCTGGGTGCTCTGTGAAGATGTACAGAAACAGCATGCGGCGATTCGCACGGTACAGTGGCAAACAAGTTGAGGGTAAAAAGAAGATATCCGCGTCTGTTTCTACTCATTAAGGAGCCGTATTCATTCTCAAAGATGAATTCAAATACTTCTTTTAAATTGGGAATAAGCATTAGCTTTATTTCTGATTCGTAATTGTTATTTTCCCTTCATTTTTCAGGAAATTAAAAAAAGGTTTGGAATTTCCTGAATTTCGTATTCCCGAGGTTCTACTGTATTATGATATGTGTTAATAAAACAATCTTTTAATGATATGACGTTATCTGCACAAAAGAATGTATATTTAACCCTTTATACCCCAAATTAATTTATTGTCAAGTTTTTTTTTTTTTTGCAGCATTGTATAATGTTGGGGCAAAATAATCCTAGGAAAGTGTAATTAAAATAACTGAATTGATGATAATTTTTTTATAAAATTCCTTTTCTTATTGCAGCTGCCATATATTACTTGCGGTCGGAATTATGTTCTTCGTCTTCTTGTGAGCTCACAGAGGAAAACTTGTCATATCAAAAAGATATAAATATGCTTAAATGGGTACTTTTAAGTACCTTCGGGATATAAAGGGTTAAAAAAACTAGATAATTCGTGTTTTATGCATGGTTTGTTATACTATTAAATCCCCATCTATCTGATATTTTTTTAAAAAAATTTTTGATGTGTATATGCATGATTTACTCTCTAACTCAAATTTTATTTTGAGATGAATATATCATTAAGATATTGTAAAAATTTTGGATTATACCAAGTTCAATGGAATACTCAAATTTCTTGTGTCACTAAATTAGTGAAATTCCAGTCATTTTATTAAAATGTGTGTTATGTATGTGCAACACATTAACAATCTACACTTATATGAAAGTATGTCTGATTTTTATACCACAATAGTTTTCAGTAGGTTTGGAAATTGAGTCGCAGTCACTCTCGGGGTCTCAAATCTCCTGAATGTTCCACTGAAATCTTTTTCATTGGTCTTGCAAATTCATTTTTTACATATGTTCTGTTGTTCCACTGTTCCCAATACTATTGTTTCGTTTCTTTTCGGTTTCTAGAGATATCTTACAGATGTGAAAAAGGGTTTGTGAATGAATATGAAGAATGATTTAGAGAAGGTGTTTAAATATTATTAGAAATAGTTCTTTTTTTAATCCTTAAGTGTCCAATTTTTAAAAAATTGATTTAAAAATTTTTTTGACTTTAATTTTAACTAGGACCCAGTAAAAAATCAATGAATGGTATTTTCATTTTCCTTAAAGGAGATTAATGCCTCTGTAAAGTTTTTAACTGTACTTTTTAGATCCCTCTGATAACCAAAGTTTTAAAGTTTAAACAATTATTCGCTCCTTTTCACGAGAGAAAACTGGTAATTTTCCGTGCAGGATTTTTTAAAAATAGTTATTATATGGAATATTTGTTTCATTAATTTTCGATTTATCATAAATGAATTATTTATTTAAAGGAAAAAATCATTCTGTATCTATCCTACACAAGATGCAGAATATTAAGCATAACCATGTACCCATTTTACCCCATTTACTAAATATGAGATTAAAAAATAAAAGAAAAAAAATCCTTAGCTGCAAGTAGAAGCAGCAGCAATGTCCAAAAAAGATATTACACTATAGTAAAAGAGTTCCTCTCTAATCCGGACCCGACAATGAAAGTTAGAACACATAACATATGGTATAAATTTGTCTTCAGTTTAATTGTTGTTACTCGCTTATATAAGAACTATAAAATCAACATCAGTTGAGGAATGGAAGTCAGAACATCTAACTAAAAATCTGTTGTTTTATAAGCCATATATTTTGACTACCTATTTTACCCTACTTGTGTCAAAATTTGAAAATACTTGCTTATTTTGCAAGAGTCTGTGATGTATCATCAGTTTATCTAAAGTATGAATTTCCTGTCTCTAGGGGGTCTAGGATAAAAATAATGAGTGGTTTATTTTTATGAGTATCTTAATAGTTTATGCTTAAATGCATTTTTTTTGTGTGTGTTAAAAAGCCAGTTCAAACTGAAGTTTTCTGTATGAACTCATCTGCAATGGACTATAGTGTGATTACTGTCCGTGTAGCAAAACTATTAATGATGTTGATGTGGTAATTAGTGCTTTCACGTCAAATTGGAAGATGGCTGTAGATCAAATAAGTAATTTCTAAAAATCCTGAAAATATTACTAATAAGATATATATTGGTTATTGTATATTTATCAGCAAAATCTAAGAAAATGAAGAAAGTCACTGGCTGTGCTGACATTATTTTAAATCTAGTTTTAAGGCTTAAAATCCCGGAAGTAGAAAGTTCTTAAAAGTGTGATGTACGTCGCAGAAAAAATGAGGTCTTTGCAGAACATTTCAACAGTTAAAAAAAAAAATGCGCACAACAAAAAAAAACTTGATATGTTCTGCAGAACACTCAAAGCGAGGTGATCTTTATGCCATGCCTTCTCTCTTCATGTATCTCGCAACGCAGCCTCCAGAGATTGGAGCAATGGCAAAAATAACTCCTTCATCACGAGGCTTACGAGAAAGCCACGCCTTCATCGGGGCTGACGTCACTGGGGATGAAAATCCAAAACAGGCACGTTGAAAGCTGACTTCAAAAGTCATTGACAGAATGAATTGCAAATTCTGAGTGTATGCCTTGGTTTTAAATAAATAATTTTAATATAATGTTTTTTCATTAATGAGTAATAAAGATTCTCCTGGTTAATTAGTATTTTTATATCTATTTTGCATTTTACTGTGGTCCGCCAAATTTGGACAAACAGCCTGCAGAACGTTTCCAACTGTTTGAGGTCATGTTGCAGAACACTGGATATAATTCTGCTCCTGGGCTTAAAATCCCTCCAGACTTATTACATATTATGTGTTCATTTATTGTGTGTGATAAGTATAATAAATAATAGGTAATGTTAATGAGTATTGGTTAGAACCTTTTCATTGTCAAAGGCTGCCAATTTGCCAGTACTAAATATCTAGATGGCTGCTAATGTAATGATAAAGTGAAGCAGCCGCAACGAAAGTAGTGATTTGCCCAAATACCCACTCTAAAATCATTTCGCGTTTGATTGTAAATAAAATTTTCAAATTTTAAGTGAAAAAAATTAATTGTTATTAAAATTGAATTTTTATTATCTGTATATTTAAATAAAATTTAACAGCTTGATGCATTTTTGTAGCATTTTAAATACTTTCAGGGATGAGATTTTTCCGCTTTTTTTATTATTTTGGAGAAATTCCGCTTTGTCTTTTTTTCTCGCAAAATTTCCTCCCCCCTCGGATTTCCGTTTTTTCCCCCCTGCAGAAATTTTATTTTTCTTCCGAAAATTCCGCTTTTACACAAAGAAAAAGAAACCTTCCTATCTTCCGTTTTTGAAAGAAAATTCTGGGAAAATATGCTCGACTATGCGGCTTAAGTCCACCGGCTAGGAAACTAGCTGATTCATCTTCTACTGACGAATCAACATTATATCAGCAAGCTCTGCAAGGATGAACATTCCAACATTCAGTACCATTCAAAGTATTAAGTACCACCTTTTTGCAGAAAACAAAACTTCTGTGGCATATTTTGCAGAAAAAAGATTTTTTTTTAAACTTTTTTATTAACTTTTAATGTGAATGATTTAATAATTTAATATTCTTTTTCTTATTTATATGTACTGAATTATAAATAATTAAGTTATTAATTATTATAGTGTAATATTTCCATCATGCTGCATGTTCTGATGTTTTACTTCTTTCGCTTATAAATTATGGTACAATTTTTTTGCTCTCGTCTTTTCATTCAAAATTCAATTTTCTTTCTTTTTTTCAAAAAGATTTCAGTCTCTTTCCTTTTTTGCCAATCTCATCCCTGTACTTTAATTCCAATAACTCAAAGAATAAGTAAGAATAAATATTTGGTATTTGGCAGGCCGAATACTAAACAGATATTAGGCTGAATAAATTGAGGGTATTTTTTTTTTTAAATGTGCTTTTAAAGGTATTTAATAAAGAATGTTGCAGATATTTAAAATATTACAAAATTAGCTATTCAAAATATTACAAAAAAATGCATCGAGTTGTAAATATTTTTTAAATGTGCAAATAATAAACAATCATTTTTTTTCATTTAAAATTCGAGCAGTCTTTTATTTAAAATCAAAAGTAAAATGCTTTTAAAAAGTAAATATTCAGTCTGAAATTTGGCTGAATATTCGGCTATTTGGTCACATTCTATTTGTTACATCCCTAATAATAAGAAATTTGAAGCCCTCTTCATTTCAACACAGAAATAAGAGTCATCGTTGTAGAACAAGGCAATGACACACTTGCAGAAAATTCAGTGGGTAAGTCAAAATTATTTGAAGTGAATTCCTATTTTGACAAAGAGCTTCTAATAGCTAGCGTGTGGTGCCCATGATGTTGGGTGGACCTAAGTGGTGGATCGATATTTGTTGCTAGAAATAACTGTACCATTTCTATAAAAACGATTTTATTTCTTACTTGAAATAACTTAAAATATGAAAACAAAACATTATATCTCTCCATATGTTTCTATCCATCTAACTTAAAAATCTAACATCATCTTACACAGTTAGCCAGAACATGTGGCAAAACGTGATTGGCTGTGATGTCATTGTTGGTTATGACGTCATAGCAATTTGCACGCCCATACTGTGACATCACCAGACATAACAAACAAGTTCAAAAACAACTCAATCTATCAGATTGAAACAAATGTTTATATGATTTTAGGTCGTAAAAAAACAAAAACTATCAATTTTGCTATGATGAGATTTTGGCGAGATTCAGTGAATATTTTCCGGTTACTTGCTGGGTCACTATAATGAAGTGTCGAAGAAATTTGGGTTTTGCTAACCATGGGAACAGAGACCTAGTGGTTTAGTAGCACTAGGTTCTGACAAAATTGCAAATGAGGCTGTAAACATTTGGGATACGAGGTTAAAATACAGGGTTCGTACGCGTCCTTACAAGTCCTTAAAAGTCCTTACTTTTACATTTAGTCCTTAAAAGTCCCTACAAATCCTTATTTTTATGCCCCATTTTTAAAAAGTCCTTACTTTTTACTCTGTCATTATTAAAAAATTTAAAATTTCATCGATTATCGTTTTTCTAATTCTTCCTTCTCGGCGGCTCTAATCTCGGTCGACGTGGCTCTCGTGGAATGTGGTGGGGGTGGGGGGACAACACTGCTCGCGTTCTACGAATCCATATCCATCTCATACACTTTGGGAAATAAGGGAGGAGTTACAGATGGTCTTTATTGGTCCATGGTTCCATAGGAATGATTGTAAAAAGTGCTGTTACCATTTTTAGAACAGTATCAAAGTGATAAATCTTTACTTCCATTTTTTGCCAGTGATGCTTTTAAAACTTGTTAATGATTGCATTCAACATTTTGAAACCAAAGAATGAAAGAATTGAGAAACCTGAGACTTTATGCAAATTCAACTTCAGTGACCCAAACTTGTATAATGATAAAAGCTAAGTGTATTTAGGATTTGCTGCAGAGCAACTAATAAAAGAAAAGATAAAAAATAAGGAATTAGCAGACAAGGATGTTTTCACACTCGGACAGGATAGTCGGAAAAACATCATAGCAATGATAAAACATTTCATGCAGAAATGTCCTGTGAATTACGCACTAGTAAGACCTGCGATTTGCATTGATCCACAAGTAATGGCTGGATATCCCGAAAAAGCACAGGAAAAAATGAAAAAGGTATTTGATTGTATTGTCGCAAAATAAACGTATTTTGGGAAAAGATTGCGACAAAATTTTATTACTCTATGCAGATTTTCTGTTAAATATTGTAAAGCCAAATTCATTTGAATTTACTTCTTTCAATCCAAAGAGTGATTCCCTTGATAATTTTTTACAAACTTATTTTAGCAATAATCATTATGAAAAAGTTTGGAAGATTATCAAAATGGTATTAATACTGTCACATGGACAATGAGGTTTTTCGGTGAACAAGGCCTGGAAATAGAAAATTTAAAAGATGCTTCATATATTTTCCAGCGTGTAAATCATGAATTTATTAAGCTGTCTGGGGCTATTTATGACTTAAAAATTACTAAAGAAATGAGGACGGCTGCCACCTCAGCTAGAGCAAAATACATGCAGTATTTAGAAAGTGAAAGATCCAAAGAAAAGACAAACAAAACAACTGAAACGAAAAGCTCTAGAGGAAGAAATAGATTTTTTAAAACAAAAGAAAATGTTCCTCCAACCGGACATGCACCAAACAAATGAGAAAGCAAATGATTTAGCTAATGAGGCTGAAAAGTCAAAGGACATAAATTTATTTATTCAATCGCATGAACGAAGAAAAACAATTTCTGAAAAAGAAATTAGAATAAATACCTTGGATGTAAAATTGAACGAAAAAAGTTTGGAATTAAAAGATATTTAATTTGGTTACCAGTTTCATGGGTTTTTTTTCATCAATTTATTAACTCATATTTTTAGGAGATTTGTTGTGTTAAATTTGTAATGTATCTTCTATGTTTTATATTATAATTTATCATTTAATACGTTGAATTTGCAAAAATGAGATTTTATTTAAAAATGCATGCGACAATTCATTAACCCTCTGAGCGCCCAATTATTTTGCACTTTTAGCTATCAGGTTAGAAAACTTAGCTTTAAAGTAAATGAATCAATCTTTTTTGCATTTAATTATATCTCTGAAATCTTAAGAACACTTGATCCATGATTGTTTAAGAAAATATACATATAAATACGAGCTATCCGCTTTTGAACTGAACATGAAAAACGTAAAAAGACGTTTGCGCCGCTCAGAGGGTTAAGTTTATTCAATTTAGAGGTCCTTATTTTTTGGTTTTTTTAGTCCTTGATTTTCTTTTAAGGAAATGTGTACGAACCCTGAAATATGAACTACTAGATTTTTATGTTATGAGTTTGTGTTTTTTTTAGTTGTTTATCAATGTTGATTTATGTAAAAACCCTTGAATATTCATTGTAAAGTAGTCGAAATGGTTTTCTTAAAAAATGTCTTTCATGCGTTACAGGGTTGTACTCGTTCCTACCACAGCAATGTGAAACCTCCGGAACCTGTTAAGCCAACTGTGAAGGAAACCACAGAAGTAAGGACTGCTTTCCTATGTTAACTAGATTATAAACTAGCCTCCTTCGGAGACCAGCTTGTTCGCTGGGAGTATAATTTCAACTGAATCTCTTATGCATAATTTGATATTCATGGTTCCCTTAACAATTTTGAATTGTGATAAACATTTAATCCATGTTATTTCAGTAGCTTTGCACCTGTTCTGTTCTTTGTCTGCATGAACGTCCCTAATAGAGTCGGGTAGCTGGCTGTGTCATGCAACATCAAATTGCCGATAGTCGGCATCAACTTCATCTTATTCCTCTTGCAAAATATGCATTTCATTTTAATTTTAAAATGGCGCAACACATTTTACTTCCAGACTCATGTTAGCTGGATGAAAATATGCTGATTAAATCATAGCATTAAACCAAATATTCGGCCAAAAAACCCATTTTTTAAAAACATTTTACTTTTGATTGCAAATAACATATTTCTCAAATTTAAAGTGAAAAAAATTAAACATGAGTAAAACAGATTTTTCATTACTTAAAAAAATAACTTTTTAACACCTTGATGTATGTATTTTTGTAATATTTTAAATGCTTTAATTCCAATAATAAGAAATGGGAAACCCTTTTCATTTTGGGATTGCTTCACAGAAAAAAGTCATCATTTCAGAACATGACAATGGATAAGAAGAAAATTGAATAAATAAATTAAAATTACTGGAAGTAAAATCCTATTTTGACAAAGAATTTCTAATAGCTAGGATGGAATGTCCACTTAATTGGTACAGACATGACACATTTCCGCGGATTTCCACTTTATCGGCATCAGATTTTATCATTCTTAATTTTTTATTATATAATAATTCTACAATATTTTTTATATTTTAAGCACTTTTTGTATAAATTTATTTTATTGTTAGAGTAATTACACATATTTTAAGTTTCGGTATCTATGTTTGGCACAATTCTTTATTTATGAAGTTCAGCTTTTTTTTTGTACCTAGGAAATCTGTGTCACGTCTGTTGGTGGAAAAAAATTTCCAAGATTTTCAAATTTAGTAATAAAATATCTTTCAGCCCCTGCAAGCACATATATAGTGAATGTATATTTTCTGAAACTGATAATATTTATGAAATTGCTAAAAATGTATTGTTCTTTCATCATAATTTCAGGCCTTACAATGATAAATGTTATGTAACATTATTAAATACACTTCTAACTTGAATTTCAATAAATGTTAGGAGATTTTTTTGTAATAATAAATGTAATTCTGCAATTTTCATTGTTAAATATAGTTATAAGCTCCTTTTTGAGAAACTATTATCCATGAATTTATTCGGCCGAATTTTTGGCAAAAGGGTCGAATTGGCTCAATACGGAATATTGACCTAATACTCGTTGCATCCCTATCATTCAAGAATAATGATAGCTTTTATGGTCCGTTTAAGAATATGAAATTTATTACTTTCATTTACACACAATATTTTTATAATGAATTATAGTTTGCTGAACTTAATATATAGAGATTATTGTAGCTTTTCTTTTTTTTAGCATGAGACTTTCAGATCAACAACAAAAATACATTTACCTTCTATTACTAACGATTTCAGAAATCCCTGTTGTAACAACTGATTTTGTTGTGTCTTTGTATAAATAACATCTTGCATGTTATATAATTCAGTTAAATTGTTAATTTTTCACTTTAATGTTTAATTTATTGAACAGCTAGTTATGTGATAGAATACTTAGTTCAAGTTGGAATTATTAGTTTATTATGTACTTTACTGACTAAAGATAACGTCTCATAATTTCATATTTTTTAATAAGCATTCAAATTCATCTTATTTTTCTGACATACATATTTGATTTATAAGCCATGGAATTTTGTTAAATTAGTATTTTTAGAATTCTTATTTATATGTTCAACAAGAATATAGTCATGTAAAGTATTTCTTATCCTTTACATTTTTACTTTATTGTATACGCCACCTTCGGCAACCAGCTTATTCGCCAGGAGTATGATTTCAATTGAATCATTTTATAATGATGGTTCTCTTAACAACGAATTTTAATCTTCATATTGTTCTAGATATGCCTATGTTCTTTTATTGGCCTTGTATCTGTTCATTGTTTACACAAATGTCCCTAATGGAGTCGAATAACTGATTATTTTGCTGAATTAAAGCATGCTTTAAAAATTATGGAAACATAGCCATAATCATTCAGCTTACTGGCTATATTTCTTCATATACCTAATATCTCAAGCTTGGTTTACAGATTTCACAAAAACTTTTATGAAATTAAATATGAAAGCAAAATGAATTACAATATTAATTCAGTTTTCAATGATGGAGAAATATGCCATTAGATATTTGTTTAGCAATGAAAACGGTTTGAGTTGCATTGCAAGAATGAAAAGTATTGTTGTAAATTATGCCAAAAAATATTTTTGAAAAGTTATTAAAATTAGAAAATTCTACGGCAACTTAATAGATATCATTGAAAAGGTAATTTTTTGCACTATGAGATGATGTAAAAATGGTTTTTCTGCTGTAATATTTTCGGAAGTTATTAAGGAAAAAACACCAAAATTTTGCTCAATTTCTAATTAATTAAAATTCTAATTAAAAATAAAAAAAACGGCTCTGAGTTGCACATTCCCACCCTCCAAAGAATGTTCGTGCCAAATTTTGTAGCTCTGAATCTAGCGGTCTGTCCTGTTGAGGACCGACACACACACACACACACATTCTCCTTTATTAGTAGTAGAGATGGAGTAAAGAAGGAGAAAGTGTTTGTGATTGCCAGAAAATGACCCCTTTTTGTTATGAAATCCATTTTGCTACCTACATTTTTAATTGCAATATTCTTAGGTGTGCTCCCAGCTCATCTTTCTGTAATGCAGGTGATGTAAATTTGTTTAATTAACTTTTTATTTGTATAGTCTTTCATACATTTTCTTTGCACTAGGTTTACAATTGTTCATTATCTACCTATTTTTACTTTAGTGAGTAATGGCGGCTTGTTCCATTAGGGCTACAGAGCTGCAGTCCCACCCTCGGAAATTATTTTAAAAGCTTTTATATTCGTTTTTATTCTAATTGGCTTACTTTTCCACTTTAAGAGTTAAGAGTAATCGAAAATGGCAAAAAAGTAATAACAAACATAAAAGAAAGACAAAAAATCAGTCAACTAAGAGAGAGACAGACCAGAGCTGCAGAGAGTTTTGCCCCTCCCAGGATCGAAATTTCATGCATTGAGCATCTCGGTGCTTTCAGTCGGAAGAAAAAAGCAACCCTTTCTCCCATTGAAATTAGAATCCAAGGAACTGCCCCTGGAGCAACTCCCCTCACTTGTTGCGACTTCCTCGTTTGGCCTTTTTTCGCTTTCTCTCAGTAGTCTAGTCGTTAAGTAGGTTTTTTTAGATCAAATTCTGTAGGAATTTAAATTTTTTTTATGTTTTTTGGGGTGCTGATTACAAATCTGAGGTTTGCCACTAAACATTTTTATAGGAATTTTAGTTATAGCAAAGAAACAAGAAAAACATTTCCCAGTTTTTTGCTTATAACTCAAAAACTATCAATTTTTAGTATATCTTCATTGTATACCAAAATAATCAGCATAAAATTTCCTACAACTTAGGTCCACACAACTTCTTTGCAGCACTGCTTGCTTCTGAGCTGCCACTGGGAGTGAGTCAGACATGAAAATGAGGTTTCATGAGAAAAAAGTGATTTTAGTATATTTTAAAAACAGTAAAACCCTGATTAACCGAAACCCGGGTTTTCTGAAATTGCATGTCCAGAAAACATGTTATATATTACACAGGAATAATTGTGAAGGCGAGAGCACACTGGGCCCATTCTAAAAATGTAATTTTAACTTTAACAAAGAACATAATTGTAGCCTTCAAAGAGAGTTTTGAATTATTTTTTCATTCGGAACATTTCAGAATTCCATACTGTAATTAGATGCAAAATAGCAATAAATATTCATGGCATAACCGAAAAAAATGGTTATCCGAAATGGCTCCCCCCCTCCCCCCCCTTTTAGTTCGTTTAACCGGGGTTGTACTGTGAATCATTTATTATGAAAATTTTTATTAAAAACATTTTCTTGCTTATAAACTCCATTTGGAAATAATTTTCTGCAGGCATTTAGCAGAAATATTCTTGCAACAACATTCAGTTACATCATCGAATTGATAAATTTTTTATGCAACTAATTAAATGAATTGGAAAGATTGAGTATGAAACCTTATGTATCATCTGTTTTTTAGGATTTTTAGAAGATATTTCTTTGTGCAAGGCAAAAATTTCACATATTTTAAGCAACTGACTCTAAATCATTTAATGAGTCAACTTGACTCGTAACAGCAAAAATAGGTATATCACATTCGAAAATCCGAAATTAAAATGAAAGAGTGAGCTGAAAAGTGTATTTGCATACATTTCTTCGTGTAATTAAATACCAACATGTGTTTTAAACACAATTTTTAAGTTTTCTAAATATGTAGCTGTCAAATATTAAATTAGGCAAGTTGTCTCACTTCGTAAATCCAGTGTTAAAAACCCTTTGTAAAAAAGTCTTCAGATTGTGTGTGGTCCCTATTATTTGTCAGGAGACGTGTTTCTCTTAAAAATAAGAGAATAATGTCAATTTAAAGAGAAGTAATTGGTAAAACTTGGACATAAAAGGTGTCGTGCAGCAAAACTCAGCTAATTAATTTCTTCCTCTTAATGTCTTGAAGGTTGGTGTGCAGTTTCATACCGATAAGTTCACCACCATGACCCACATCCACCGACTCGCCCATTGGCTTTAAAGTCTACAAGGATGGACGGGAAGTTGGAATTTCACATAATTAAATATATGCAAAAGTGTGAGCTGAGAAATTTCTGATATGTAAGGTGTGAAAGTAATCGAGGCCAATCAATCATTATCTTGACTGTTATAACTAACTAGCAGTGCCCGCACGGCATTGCCCGTGGTAGCAAGAATTTCAACAAATTTTTTTATAAAGCCCACAATGATATAAAATAAATTTTTGAATGCAAAATCAGTACAAAAAAAATATACATATTATTTATTTTGTCTATTTATTTTTCTTCGTGACAATGGCATTAACCAAAGATACTTTTTAAAAAAAAGTGCGACAATAAAATTATAAAGTTTGCTGCAAATGAATGCTATTAGAATTCATACTGAGTAAAAACAACCAGCTGGTTCTCTTGCTAAAATGGAGTTATATTCAGTAGGGCTGATGCATTAAAATCTTTGGGTTCGGTTTAAAATAGTTAATTGGTGACATTAGATACTTTTAATTAAAGCCATACAACAAAATGATTTCAGATTGAAGTTGCAGTACCAAATGAACCAATATTTTCAAAAAACATTTTTAGGATTTAAAAGATTGATTCCTATAAACTAGGTAAGATGTTATAGAATGAAATTAACTAATTTAGTTGCATAAAATTTAAATTCAAAACAAAATGTACAATCAAGGATATGCGTGTGCGAGAAGAAACTGTCTTTCCACCAGCATGCTTTCACGAGCTCAGTGCAGTTTTATCGTCTTGTTTGTCCCATGATCGTTAAATTCATTGGTGGTGCTGAGATGTGTTCTTGTTGGCATGCAGCGGAAATTTGGAGAAGAGGTTGCCAGCTTGGGTTTTTCCTCAACATCTGACTGTAATTCACAATGATGAGGTCTTGTCGGGTATTAGGCTAAAATTCCTGCTTTTGGGTTCCGAGTTGCAAATTTTTGATAATTAGTTAAATTTTGAATAGTTTCATTATGCTTTAGGAACTTTGGAGCTATTTGACCCAGAGAGCTGAAATTCATGCCATTTCGTTCAGTTTATTGAGACATTTTATGATATATACAGCATGACCAGGTTACTTTAAAAATATTTTTTCTTTTTCGTAAAAAAATATATATATTTGTATATTTTTATACTCAAAACTAGATTTTAATTTTTTAAAAATAATTTTTGCCAAATTTCACAATGGTACTCCTGTGGTATAATAAAAAAGAAAGAAAAATTCTTGCAATTTCTGTAAAAAAAAAAGTGCTGCTTTTAAAGCATAATATTTTTCATGCATGCTTTGAGGGTTAAGTGTAATATTTTCCTTTTTTAAAAAAATTAAATTTTGATTTTTTAAAAAAAATTTCATTTTTTATTGAAATATAGGTTAAGGTACTTGGTCATGTTAGATATTTTATTAAACACTAGCAGTAAGCACACAGCATTGCCCGTAGAATTGGGACTTGAACAAAATAAATAATTAAAAAACGCCCACAATGGCATGAAAAAGTTCTGAAAACAAAAAAATACACGTTATTGATTTCCCTCTTATTTTTCTTCGCGATAATGATATCTCAGCTGTAGAAAATCAATACCGAGTATGCTAATCCGAAACAATATTAAAAAATTGCAACCTGAAAATTATTATTATACAGCAAGTAAAATTTGTGAGACATACACATTAAGACAATGCCGAAATTAATAATCAAAGTCATTCAGTTGAAGGTTATGACGTATCCTGTGCTCTGAACCGTCAGCAAATCAAAATTGCCTGTAACGTTCCGGGGAAGTGTCACTTGAGGAAGCTCACCAGAGGAAAAGTATCTTTCAAAACTGACCAGGAAGAAATTAATTTTAAAAAACGGGAAAAGATATTTTAACCATTCTTGTTTTAAATCCGACAGAACCGTTGCAGTTATAAGCTGAAAAAAATTGAAAATAATAGTGTTATTAGAATGCTGGATGCAGCAAATTTAAAAGCAAAAATAAAATTTCGATGGCAAAACTGACTATTTTTTAAAAATTTCTCAAAATTCAGTAAATTATGTTTGAAGCTCAGAACAAACTTCATTAGAACGAAAATTGTTTGTTCTATCTGATGGTGCATTGATTGTTTTTCAACGATCATTAGAAAAGATACTACAGCTGTAAATGTGCCAAAAATGACCCAAAACATTAAATAAAAAATTTTCTAGATTGAGTTTTAAAATTCCGGTTTTGAGGTGTATTGAGTCAGCTTTACCACTACCTGTGTGCCAAATTTCATGGCTGTCAGTGCGATAGATTCGTCTGGACATTGCACGTGCACACACACACGCAAACATTTCCTTTTATAAGTATAGACCATAAAAAAGCAGAACAAAATGACTTTTGGTCTAATTGTTCTCAAGTTCCAGCCGTTTAACAATTATGAAACTAATAAGAATTTGTGAATTTTTTTACTTTTCAAAAATTCCAAACTTTGTAATGAATGGTTAAAAAGAATTGGAACTTAACTCTTTTTTTTAAATCTCAGAGGTAATACAGCAAATAGGGGGGAAAATCATTACAATCTAAATCACTGACATAATTATTATTTTCTTCTGGTTGATTCTTTTGTAGAATAATTCATTTGTCTACTTAAAACCCGCTGAAGTTGAATGGTTTCTGTTCTCAGGTTTCGATACGCAAACCTCTGGAACAAAAGAAGAGCCTGCCGAGGCCGGACGTGGGGGAGCCTCTCCTCCCTCTTCCACACACAGTGGGGGCGTCCCTGAAGCCCATGCTGGAAAAGATGCAGAAAGAGATCACCTTAGAGCCCGTCGAAGGTCAGTGGACTGCTGTTGACATGGGTCTTTTTAAAAGCAATATTCACTGTGATATTAACCTATTAATATCAAATAATTATAAAGCATAGATTTCAATAAATTCCAATTAAATTATGTTTAAAACACCAGGATTAACACAACTGTGAAGTAAAGTTAAATTCTGGATTTTTTATTTTTTTATATAAAATATGGAAAATCTGTAGAAAGTCCTTTTTGATAAAAGCATTTTTTTTTACATAAATATTAAAGCTTTTTAAAATATAGGCAAATATAAAAAAATAAATATTACTTCCTAGTTACTTGCATTACCTCATGAATAAACTAAAGGAAAAAGTAAAACAAATTTCAAAATTATGACATTTTGACTTCCAAAATCTGGGTAACTGGTGGTCTATGCCTGTTGGAAATGTTTCGCAGTTTAGGAATACCTATTGACTTCAGAGAAAAAGCAAAAAAAGAAACAATGGAATGCATTCGTCTTAGCCATGAAAGCGAAATGTAACTGTTCTATAAATACGATGCTGGGCATTAACGAGTTAACACCTGACTCGAGACATAGATTTCGGTAAATTCTTTTAAATTATGTCGCCAATATAATAGAAGTAAAATTTCATTTCTATTGTTTTAGGTCTGGTTTTTCAGTAGAGAATCATTTGTTTAAAAATGTAGCGAAGTATATTTAAAGAAATAAAGACTACTTTTGAATTCCTTCCAATAGTTTGATAATAAATCAAAGAGAAAAGAAAATATTTCTAAATGAGGATGATTTGATTTCTAAATCTGGTTAGTGGGTGCTGTAGAGATAATGGATTACATATTGACTTGCTGAGCAAAGCAAAGGGGGAGTGGAGTGGGATCAATTTAGCCACAAAAGTGAAATAAAAATGACACAGGGTGCTAAAGAGTTAAATGGGTTGATGTTTGAATAAACTAAATTTTGGCAATATTAATAAATTTAGGTAATATATTTCGAGGTTAGATTTTATTGTATATAACTAATAAACTTGTTAAAGAAAGTCACAGTTTATATATATGCATTTATACAAAGTTTATATATGTACTCTTAGATAATATGGTTATTATGCTCCTACACAAATTTTAAAAATGCTTCGTTGTGTGAAAAAAACCACTGTAGAGAATAAGTGTTTGCGTTTATTTCGACAAATTGAGCAGTCTGTATTGATTATTTAAAATATATAATTTTATACAGGTTGTTCCAGTATGTACAGGTTTAATTTCAATAGATGCTGCCTGTTGGCATAAATTGAGTATGCTCATGCAAGAGCTGGTTACGAATGATATGAAAATTGAACATGTTGACTGCGACGTTACACTTGAACTGAATGTGTTGCGAAACACTGATAATAATCTTGAATATGCAGAAACTGGTGTTACACATTATCCGTGCGTTAGTCGTGTGGTAGAGTAGATATGCATTTCATTATATGATAAAAAACACGATGTGACAATACATGGGAGAGCTGTGGTGCTCTTACCACATGAACTCATGAAAACCAGACAACTTCTTCTAACTCTGACTGAGATGCAAGATGGCAGCGCCAAAGGGTTGCTATAAGTTAGAAAAAGGAGACAAACTAGTAGTTGGCGCGAACAATAAGATTAGGTTTGAAGAATTATTTGTATTTATTTTTTAACAATCTAGGAACCAAGAGCTCTTTTCGTTTGCTCCGTTATTACTGTCTGGTGTATGATGTTACATTTCCTGACATAGGACAAGCAGCACTATTGAAAGCTATCGTTTTATGCTCCTTTCTATATATTAATGCCCAGTGTCATATTTATATGGCAGTTACATTTCTGTAGCTAAACCAAATGTATTCCATTTTTTGCTTTGAAAAGCAAGTCAAGAAATATTCCCAATCTCCAAAGACTTGTTGTTTCAAACATAATTTAATGGAAATTCATTGAAATCTGTGCTTTAAATTAATTTGGGTGTTAGCAGGTTAATTTCACTTGTTTCATGTTTGCACAAATTGGGTTTTGTGATCGATTCCACGCTCGCTTCCTGATGTGCCGGGGTGTTGTGACACGACTAGACAGTTATTTTTTTAATATTTGAAAAGCTTAATTATTTATAATCGATTGATTTAAATTAAATTTTGATTTCGTGCAAGTGATGAATTTGAGAAAAAAAAATATTTTAAGATTCCTTTATATTTATAATCGGTAATTATGATTATATATTTGTTAAAAATTGGATAATGGCAAAATAATTATAAAAAAAGGGTTTTAAAACATTAATATACAGAAATTAAAGCACAATAAATAGCTTAAAGAAAATTTCAACTTGCTTCGAGTATTTCTGCTATTCTTCACTTTCATGATTTTGTTTCAATTTCCACATTTTTGATCGAAAAATTATTAAATACATTAATAGAAACATGTTTTAAAAAACTTAAAAAAGCCATTTATTCTGTATAGAATGGGTGTTCTGTGTGTTTTTATAACATTGATGTGTCTAGCATGCATAAACTTTTCCTTCATTTTCAAGTGTTTTAAAATCTGTACTTTTTGCTATAATAAGATGAAATGTTTTTTTTTATTATTATTTTTTTTATTTACCATATCTAGTTAAGAATAGATTAGAATTATAGGTTCTGCAGTTAAATGCATTCAACAACTTATACTTGATAACATTCAACAGTGTACTTGAATTGGAAAAATGTCAAATAAAATATATTTTGACTGGAATAATGTTGCTCTTATTACATTCCATATTGTTTGGACATTTCCCTAATTTCAAATAAGGTTGCCGTTGTTCTGAAAAGCACTCTTAATGATCTGTGTCTTTCAAGGTTTTTTCTTATTCGTCTAATACACTCTTGGGATGTCTGGTTAAAAGAGAGTAACATCTGTAACACTTTGCAGGGGTGATTGTGTTCCGGTATTTTCTTCATCCTTAATACCGGAATTTTGGTACTTTCTGATAAATCTATTTTTTAGAACTTAAGAGTGCCAAAGACTCAAACTACTACGGATTCTCCGTAGTTTCTACGCAATTTCGTCTTCTGCTACGGACTACACAATTTATAATTCCTACTATGGAAAATTTATTTTGGATTATGCCGAGTCAATCCAAATGATTTTTTTAGAAATTGCCATACCATAACTAAGAATAACTGCCTCACTTAAGAATGGTCCCATAAGAATTTATATATTAATTAATGCTATTCATAGAAAATTTTATTATATTTTTAGCGCTGTTTTGTTATCAGTTTTGATGGTTTCTTTTTATGTGTTTTATAGAATGTTATTGAAAACTCATGAACTAAGACAATAAATTAAATCAATTTCTTATGTGAAAAAAGCATATTAAAAATTGCATGCACAAGTTGAATCTGCGCCATAATGAATGAATACATATAATACATAATACAATAGTAGAATACATAAGTTTCCTGCTAAAATTTCAGGTATTTTTTCATGAAGCCACAATCACCCCTGACTTTATTACTTTGATTGATAATAAGTTATAATTATCTGCAGTTTACTTTAATTCAGTTTGTTTTTTATGTAGAAAAACAATAACAATGCAAGTAAATAAAATAATTGTGTGTATAAAATATCTTTTCAGTCGTATATGTATAAATTCTTGTTTATGACTATGAAAATAAATGCTCTTGTTTAGGTTTCAAATAATTATAAATTAAAGGACGATTCGCATATTGAAGTGAAGTAAAAAGTTGTTGCAACAATTTATTTTTATAATTGGTGTCATGCAATCTGAGATTTTACTGGAAAAGCTGCATATAATTAGTATGTCAGTCTTGGAAAAAATCGCTATTTCAAAGGTTTATTTAGCAGTAAAAATAAACATACTTGTTGAACTCCAGGTTCCACTAAAGCACTTGCTAATACATGAGTGCTGGGGGGGGGGGCTTTCTGCCATTTATTAACCCTTTCTAAGGCTGTGGGAATATACTTCCCACCAAATACCTCAGTTTTTAAATGCATTTTTTGAGGTTGGTGCGAGTTCTCTCCAAATTTTTTGATGAAACCAAAACCTGGATGTTCCAGTTTCTTATCTCAAACCATAACGAAGTGTCTTGACTTGGTAATTAATCATTAATTAATTAACAAAATATAATGTTATGCAATAAGCTAATTGAATTTCTTTCCGTAAATTAATCTCGATACCAAAGTTATTTTATTATACCACTACTAGAAAAAAAATGGCCTTGTAAGGGGTTAAACACATACACAGCACGAATATAAACTCAAAATATTTCTACTAGTATTCAAGTGCTTGTAGTATATAAACTTGTTAACTACTATGCTTGTAAAAATTAAAACATCTTTATTATTTTACAGTGAATGACTCTGAAATTCAACCGAATACTCCTTGCCAGAATAAAGGTTGCCATGCCGTAAGTATTTAAATCATGTAATTAATAATTCATTATGTTTGTTACCAGCACTCTATAGAAAGCCTATAGGCAAAGCATGAAATGATTAATATTTCGCACATTTCCTAGGCATTCCATACAATGCCAAACCGGCGAAGTACGAAGTGCATCTCCGAATCGATTTTATAAGAAGTGCAAATATTTCCTTTCCTGATTAAACAATTCAGATCATATTTTATTTTGTTTTCCTTTCATAAGAAAGGCATAAACTTTGTTTTATATAATTTTCACTTTCCTGAACCTATTTAAATGACACTTTTTTTTTTTTTTTGAGCATTTGTATTTTAAATGAAAGCCTTATCTTGACCTTTTCACACTTTTGCCTCTACAGCATTTATCATTCCATAGAATGCCTAGGGAAAGTATGTAATGTATTGAAATAATTCTCATATTTCATACTTTGCCTAAAAATGCCTTTTCTTATTTATACAAGGTCGTTCTGATTTTTGGATAAAGCAAATATTCATCTAAGATTTCATTATTCAATGCAGTGTTTTATTAAATGAGCCTGTAATTAAAAATCTGGAATTTGTAGGAAATCTTGCACCATACATGTTACTTATTTATGGCTCGGTAATACAGTTAGAAACGGGGCCGTCGTGTCCAGTGGGCTAATTGGGCTGTGGCCCAGGCGCACCATTGAAACAAAGGCATCTACAAATTTACTATGCTGAATTTATTTTAATTTTGAAATAAAAATTTATTTAATTATGATTTTAAATATGAAAAGGCTTCGGTTTTCCGAATTTTGAGGCATTAAACAGAGCATGTGACTTTTTTTTTTTTTTTTGCTCCTTAATTATTTTATTAAGGTGGTACTCCGTCTGTCCCACAGTAATAGTAGCAGTTGATGAATTTAATTTGTTCCATACTAATAGTAGCAAAAGAAAATATAGGATGTAACATTT
Organism: Araneus ventricosus; assembly: GCA_013235015.1. Lineage (NCBI taxonomy): Eukaryota > Metazoa > Arthropoda > Arachnida > Araneae > Araneidae > Araneus > Araneus ventricosus. The sequence goes on from BGPR01010195.1 coordinate 33,926, forward strand.
ATATAATATAAAAACTAGATTAAATTAAACAATAAATTAAAAATATTACTCCCAAATTTTATTTTGAGTGTTCAGGTAGCTTCTGGAGTTTTCAATAATTTTTTTTTGATCAATGTGAATATAATCCTTCGAGCCCATAAACTTTCCGTCAGAAAGTGCTTTTGACAGACAAAATTCTACGCGATCTTTCTTGTTCATTTCTGTAAGAAATGATTTGATGGTGCTTTGAGACTCTTTTTATGGGTTTTCCTTTTTTTTTTTAATTCCAAGTGATGTAGATTTGCAAATTTCAATGGCGTGAGCTGTTGATCTTGAGACATCTTTGCATTTACGTCCACAGTTTTGTTTTTTCAAAGAATCAACATTAGCATAAAATTCACCCTGACAACTATTTTCGGAAGCACGTTTCCGAATTCTTGATGTGGTCATTCTGTTGCACTTAAATTGTTTTGCAGCTAACGTAATTGCACCTTTCTGCAACTTTTCGTTTTTCTTTTGATGCATCAAGAACTGGACAATCGCAACTCGATCTTTGCTTAAAAGCTCTCTTTTTTCCATCTTACTTTTACAATTGGTTGATATTCAACTGAAATAAAACAATCGATTTCGATCAGCAGATGAAATTTGAAAAATAGTTATAATTCGTAATAATTAGGTTAAAATAAAAATTGAAAGATGTGTCAAAACAAGCGACGGATGTCATGGAACATAGATTTTGGTTGAAGGCTTCGCAATTTTGCCCTACAGCATAACTTACAGCTGCATTCGCCAATAATTCCCGTTTAAATATTCACCTGCTGCTATTATTATGGGACAGAGGGAGTATTTTTCTTTGGTCCATAGGCACTCAAATTCCCAGTTAAGGTTCTGATGGAGTAGAATTGGTTGTAAGTTATCTGCACGGGTGGCTTTTTGAAATGCTGGGTACTGAACACTTTTAAATACATGTAATCTCTAATTGGAATAATCATAGTGAAAAAACTGAACTCCTTTACATATCGATTTGATTTACCAACATGAATTATTTTCATACTGAAATTTTTGAGCATTTTCAAAAGTCTGTCTGGAAATTATTTTTTAAAATTCAGTTACTCTCCCAATTTCTCTGAATTTCTTCTGCAAAAGTGAATGACACTGTCTTTGCTCTCCCTGCTCGGTGCAATTTTCTGCATTTAGGAACATTTAGCAAGAAATTCGAAGAAACGCTGCTTTTCAATAAGCATTTGGAATCTTCTAATCTTGTGTGAAATTCAATTCTGAGGTTTATATACTTTTTCAGCCAATTTTTGTCTACTTTACAGTTTAATTAAAACTCGAATAATATTTATAAATAATTATGCATTTTTAAAGTTAAACATAGGTTGCAAAAATTTTATCAAACCTTTGTTATATCAGGGCTGAAAAGATACAGGTTGGACTGCAAAAATTAAATTTCAAATGCTTGTCGTTAACCTCGTAATGCCCACTTAATTTAAAGCATGGATTTCAGTAGCATTCTTTTAAATCGTGTTAAAAACACCAAGATTAAAATAACTGTGAAACGATTTTATTTTTATTTTTATATAGAAAATCATTCATTTCAAAGAACTCTTTTATCAATACTAGCCGCCTTCAGCGACCAGCTGATCGCCTGTCATATTAATTTAGTTAAAAGTTAGGAAAACAGAAAATATATTTCGTGTACCCATCATGTACATGACATAACAAATATAAAATAAATATTGTGCATTTAAAATCGTTCACATAGAAGAGAAAAAAAAAATTATCTCTGTAAGCTATTAAAATACTAAGAAACTTTTTTAGTTTGGAATTTCACTTTACACTTAAGCCGTTAAATATTCTGATTTTTTTAACAGAGTTGAAATGTTTGCTAAACAGCTAGCACTCAGCAATTTATATCGGTTATTTGCAATCTGTTTTTCGATAAATACCATCTGTGTTTGGTTGACATTAGGGACATAACGAATAGTGTTGTGGCCAAATACCGAATATTCGGCCAAATTTCAGGCGGAATACCAAATATTTGGCAGCCTAATACCAAATTTTTAAAATCATTTCACCTTTGATTGTAAATGAAATATTTTTTAAACTTTAAATGAAAAAAATTTAGTTTAAATAAAATTTGTTTTATTTTTTGTATATTTAAAAGATGTTAATGCTTTTATGCATATTTGTAATATTTTAAAAATACCTTAATTTCACTAATGAGAAATGAGAAACTCTCATCATTTTGGGATTTCTTCGAAGCAATAAAAGAGCCATCATCGTAATTTCAGGCTTTGCAATGATAAATTATATGTAACTTTAATGAATACACCTATGCAACTTAAAATCACGTAAATTTTAGGAGATTTTTAGATAATGAATGTAGTGAAATGTAATTCTGCAATATTCTTTGTTAAATGTGTATTTAGAAGTACATTCAGAAAAATTTCCTGAATTTATTATACCTGCTTAGTATTCGGCAAAAGGGCCGAATAGTTGCCAATATTCGTTACATTCCTAGTTGGTATCTAGAAGTTGGAACGCATGCAATTGCATCGCTGATTATGCACTTCTGTGCTTCATTAGCAGCCATCTTGCTTTGGTGACTTGGTGCTGTTTTAACCCTCCGAGCGGCGCAAACGTCTTTTTACGTTTTTCACGTTCAGTTCAAAAGCATATAGCTCGGATTTATATGTAATTTTTCTTAAACGATCGTGGATAAAGTATTAAGATTTCAGAGATATAATTAGATACAAAAAATATCCATTCATTTACTTTAAAAGCTTTAAATTTTTCTAACCTGATAGCTAAAAGTTCAAAATAATTGGGTGCTCAGAGGGTTAATAAGAGTGTGTTTCAACTTCTAGATTTTAACCCTATGTTAAGAAATTATATACAAAGAAAGATGTCTGTTCTTTTATGCAAATTACCGCAATTCTGCTCTTGAACATCAATTTCCATAGGCAAGTCATAGCCTGGCGATGATTGAGCCTATTTTTGCGCTCGATTTAACTTCCTGTTTGACGCCTATTTATATCGTCTTGATTTCTTTTGCATATTTTCTGCTGATATAGAATTGGTGGCATGGCCAGCCCTCTTCCGAGCATTTTTGATAATATTTTGTAGTTCCATTAATTTGCTAACCGAAGCGTCAAATTGAGTGAAGCTGAAAATTGATTGCTTCATTGAAAATTTTCAATGAAGCAATCTGAAACATTTGTACTGTGACTTGTTTACAATTGACTGTTGCCATTTGACGATAAGTAATAAGGACGATTTCTGTGCCACTTACGTTAGTGTTTTATATGTAACGATTGTAAAGTATTTCCAACATTATATGAAGTATGAAGATGCTTTATTTCCAAAACAAAACTTTTATCTTCCACAAAGAACAGGCTTTTTTTTAAACATAAATATTTACACTGCTCTGTACAGCAATATCACACAAATTAATTAACACCAAATTCTTTTTAAGAATTCTTTTCTTCCTTGTTGCTAGGCAACATTCACAAAGAATAAATATGGTGTTGCCATTCTATTTCTATTACCTTTTGATATTATTCGTCCCAAACTATTTGTTTTATTTAACTTTTTTTTATGGCCAAATGATTTTTTTATTCAATTCATATATTTATAAGTTACAAATACCATAACCTATATTAAAAGATTCTTAAAACCCCCCCCCCCCAAAAAAAAAAAGTAACGATTGTTTTTGAATTATCCGCATTACCTTGAAAATAGTTCAGTGGTTAATCAGTTATTTGCTTTGAAAGTTTTTATTTCATAATTTTGTTTCCTTTTAGGATAATGCTTTTATAATTTTTTTTTAGGTCTACAAAGGTGAACACTCGAATGCAGAAACTTGCTTGTATCATTCAGGCATTCCAGTGTTTCACGAAGGGTATGAGCTGTGCATCTTTTCATTTCTTCCTATTTGAAATACTGTATGGTAGACGGGGGTGATTGCATTCCGTATTTTTTGCCTTCTCAAATTTAGAATACTTCAGATTCACTAATCTGTTTCAAATGTTGACTTAGGACAAGTATATCATTAAGATAGTATACTGAGTTTAGGTTATATGAAAACCAATAAAGAAGTCAAAGTTCTGGCCTAAATAAATGCGTGAAAATCCAGTCATTTTGTCAAAATATGTATATTGTTGCATTGCATTAGCAATCTACAATTATTAGAAATTTTATTGGATTTTTGAAGAATGCTAGTTTTCAGGATTTTTGAAATGGGGTTGCAACCACCCCTGGGCGTAGTTCATTTAACAGTGTATATTGGTTTCTACAGAAGTGCTTAGAGAGTATGAAATGGAATTGGATGTTCTGCCTTTCAGTCTTTGAGTGTATTTTTATAATAAACAAGTAAAATAAAAAAAAATAAAGTCTATTCCTACTTAGGTCAACAAAAAAAAAATTTTTAATTTAGAAATTTTTTTCTCCGATATAAAACTAAAATTAATTAAATTTAATTAATGAATTGATATTTGAAAAAACTGTATTAACATCAAGTGTCATCCGCTACAAGTTTTAAAAAATGTATTTGAACTTGAGTGGATGAATAAAAAGTATTTTATTAACGATTGAATCTTGAAAATTCCCTTTGTCACCAAATCTGTAATGTTAATAGTTTTCGAGATATAATGAAAAACGTATTGTGCATGCGTCGTGCAAAATATGAAATGGCAGAGAAGAAAACGAATTAATATTGCATTGTCATCTAGTTCTGAGCTATGTTTCAAGTTTCGAGTCTCCAGCTCATCAGGAAGTTAGTTTAAAATCGATTGCAAAATTTGAACAAGATATAAGGAGAGTGTGAACTAATAGTAGAAATTGAAAAATAAAACTTTATTGAAACTTAAGTTGTTGATAATAAGAAACTGTTACATTTTATAAATCAACTTGACAGTTCGGAGCTACTTACGATGTGAATCATTGTGCTCAGTCATATATATAGACTAGAGAGAAAATGTATGAACAATTTTCTTCAAGTATTAGTACTTTTTTCTTTGATTTAACTTTTAATATTTTATATTGTTAAAGTAAAACCTTGATTAACCGAAACCTGGCCGAATGCCTCTAAAATCGAAATAATCACGAAGGTGAGACTTTTTGCAACAATATTCCCGCCTTTTTTCTTTTAATTGATTGATTTCAGAATGCTAAAATTAAAATTAATGGGTATTAACAATATTGCTTACATGTGCCTGTCAGGCGCATTGTGCTTGACGGAGGGTTAACTTTAATAAAGAACATGAGTGTAACAGACACGACACATTTCCGCAGATTTCGGCTTTTTCGGCATCGGATTTTATCATTCTTAAGTTTCCTTTATATAATAATTCCTCGATATTTTTAATATCTCAAGCACTTTTTGTAGAAACATATTCGTTTTATTGCTCAATTAATCGTACTTATTTTATTACTCGATATTTATGCTTGGCACAATTCATTGTTTACGAAGTTCTGCTTTTTTTGTTCCAAACACGAGTCGTGTCTTGTGTAGGCTACAAAGAGAGTTTTGAATTCATTTTGCACTCCAAACATTTCAGAATTGCTGACTCAGGGTTCGCACGTGTCCTTAAAAGTCCTTACTTTTACATTTAGTCCTTACTAATCCTTATTTTTATGGCCCATTTTTAAAAAGTCCTTACTTTTTGCCACCTCAACTATATCAAAATACATGCAGTTTTTAGAAAGTGAAAAATCAAAAGAAAAGACTGAAACAAAAAGCTCTTGAAGAAATAGATTTTTTAAAACAAAAGAAAATGTTCCAAACCAAATACACCAAACAAATGGGGAAGCAAATGATTTAGCTAATGAGGCTGAAAAGTCAAAAGACATAAATTCATAATAAGGACATTTATTCAGTCGCATGTACTAAGAAAAACAATTAATGAAAAAAATTGAAATAAATACCTTGGATGTAAAATTGAATGAAAAAAGTTTGGAATTAAAAGATATTTGATTACCATTTGCATGTTTTTTTTTTCATCAATTTATTAACTCATATTTTTAAGAGTTTTTATCGTGTTAAATTTGTAATGTATCTTCTATGTTTTATATTATACTTCATCATCTAATTGGTTGAATTTGCAAAAATGAGACATTTTATTTAAAAATGCGTGCAACAATTCGTTAAGTTTATTCAATTTAGAGGTCCTTATTTTTTTGGTTTTTTTAGTCCTTAAAAGTCCTCGATTTTCTTTTAAGGAAATGTGTATGAACCCTGTGACTGTGATCAGATACGTAACGGACATTCATGGCTGAACCGAAAAAACTGTTATCTAAAATGGCCCCCCCCCCCCCTTTACTTCGGTTGGCCAGGACAGTACTGTGCATGTGTACTATTTATTAACTTTGAAAGAACCATAATTATGTGATAAAATAGCCACAGGTTGCTCACCTCTGGTATAGGACAAATAAGTTGACAGTCGGTGGAAAGCGAGGTGTCCGACATATGCAGAAGAGGCGAGTAACTTGTGGCTATTTTAATGCATAATTGTGGTTATTTTTTGTTAGTAAATAATATGTGCACAACATAATAAAATATGAAATTTAAGTTGAAGTAAAAATTCCTAACGGTAATTCAAGAAAATTGTTTGTATGCCTTACTATTCTTGTTAAAATCTAAATGATGACAAAAATGAATTGATCCAAAATTTTATTTATCTTCAAGTATATATTTTAATAATATCGGTACCGTCCGACCTCGAAAATCCGGACTTCTAAAATCTGTAAACAGAACATTTTTTTCAACTCATGACGAGAAAAAAATTAGCTAAATAAATTTTAAACTAGAACGCTTCAGGCAAGATGCGGAAATTCCGGTCATTCTATTCATTTCAAACTACTATTTTTTTTGTCTTTGTATCATTTTTTAATGTCTCTCTATGTTTTTATTGTTTAAAACATGTTTTTGTTGGAATTGATGTCAACATGTAGATCAGCATATGTCTTGATTGGTTGTGTATGCGCAAACGTCAGAGGCGTTACCGAGGCAACCATTTGTCATTGCCTTGCAACTCCCAGGTCTGTTCTGACTATGTCTGCACAAGCGCACTTAATTGTGTTGTAACTTACCTACACCATGACATCTCTATTGGTTTAAGTAAGATATCTAAAATCCAGACATTCCAATCCCCTGAGCAGTCCCGATTTTCGAGGTTGTACTATATATAATACAGTCAAACCCCGTTAACATGAAATCGGTGGAACCACCAAATTTTCTGTGTTAACCGTTAAAATAGCGGCACCATCAAGACTGAAATTGCCAAGCTATTGAATAGAGGATAAAATATTACAGTTTTTAGAAATCTGAAAATAATAAAAGCTTTAAGTTTAGAGAAGAAATAAACATATTGTATGTGATATATTGAATAATAAATTTATTTACCTGTTGCTCAAGGTTTTAAAAAGTCGGTTATTGACTTTAGTTTCAATTTTTTCAGAAAGGCATCTACCTTTTCTAAATTATCCAATGCATTCGAAGCATTATCCTGTTCCATAAGGAAACAATACATTTTTTTCATTGCAATTTGCGCTTTGTTTAGAGTTGGGAGGAGATTTTGTCCCTCCTGTCCCCCCCCCCCTTTGGTGGGCCTAGATGAATGGGAAATCGAAGAAGTTTCAAAATACAAACTTGATGCTGAAAACTTTTGTTAAAGAACAGATTTTGACTTTCAAAGAATATTTTCTTTTCATCTTAAGCGATATTTCGCCATTTTCATGCTAACAGAATGAATTAACACTACTCCCCAGACTTGATCAATGGGGTCCAATATTTACTTCGTGTTAACGGGGTTTGACTGTAGTATACACAGCGGGTACCTGTTTTAATTTTTTATTATTCATTCAAAATAAATATAGCATAAAATACTTGAAATACCAGCATACTGTTTGGCAAAAGAGAAATGATAATTTATATGCAAGAATGTTTCAAGTCGCTTAATTTTTACTTTTGCAATCATATTTTATTATAATTATGGCTCTTGTAGCATTGACAATAAATTATTTAATTGACATGTATTTTAGTTTTAAGCAAAGCAAAAATAAAAGAATTTTCACAAAAAAACTGGGCTCGGTTTTCAAAAATGTTGAATTCATGATTCGAATTACTGATAGTGGCTCCATCGATATTATTTAAGTAAATATAGAGCCTAGAGTATGATTCTAAAAAGCATATGAATATCTGAAGACGGGGGGCGGCAATGTTTTTCTCATACAGAGCCATTTTTTTCATTACATATATATTAATTAATTATTGGATATATGATGTATATAAATTAAAAAATTATTTCTTCTTGCAGCATGAAGTATTGGTCTTGCTGCGTGAAGCGAACATCGGACTTCAACAGCTTCCTGGAACAGGTCGGCTGCTCCACGGGCCAACACAAGTGGCACGAAGACAAAGTGAGTGGCGGCTGAATGCTTTTCATTTCGCATTCAATGTCTGCCTTCCCCAAAGGTTACTGTTGCAACTCGAAAACCATTTGTTGTGTTCAGTTTGTAGTCGATCCAGCCAATCAAACAACGCCAAGATTCGAATCCAGACTTTATTTTACACACAGTTCAGATTTGGAGGCTGTACATTTATATTGATTTGTCTGCAGTTAACGCTGCATTGATCAACATGAGTATTAACAAGGATATAACACCGCTAACGTGCTGGATTATTTGGTTAATCTGTGGATTAAGTAGGCTTGTTGGTTAAAGTGCAGAAAATTGTTACGTTTCTCACATTACCTAATTGATATGCACTGGTTGATTTGATCTTTACTCGAACGAGAACAGTTTTATACACTTAAATTATGCCTATTCGAAAATCACTGATCGAACTTTAAGGGTCGTTCAGGCGTGGGAAAAATGAGTCATTTTTTCAATGGACAAAGTGGGCTGTAACATTATCAGCGGTGATTGTAGTTTGGATTTTTTTTAAATTATAAATTCCAAAATATCTTGATTTTTGATTTGTAAATTTGTTATCTTTCTCAAATTTTGTGTTTGAGTGGAAAAATATCATTCACAGATTAATTATATGGATAATATTCTGATCGAATTTAAAACACTGAAAGCAAACGGTGAAATGCTATTTACTCTTGTTAACAAAAACACGTGCAAACTTTTTGAATTGGAAATCCTTCCCGAGATGTTTTTGGGAAATATTTTGAATAATTTTTATTGACATCTTGCAAAATTTCTTGACATTCCTTGAACATTCTCAGCAATAACGCACCTCCAGTGCCTATTAAGAAGCAAACTTCAAGTTCTACTCTAGAGCTTGAAAGGATAAGTAAAAAAAAAAAAAGTTTCTGTCTGCGTCAAAATTTTCTGATTCAAAAATGAAGGGTGATGGAGGCAAGCAACCATTGATGCCATATCTAGATGTCATAAGCTTTCATATGACATAAAAATTGTCGAAATCAGTCCAGTGGATGGGGGCTGGGGAACTGGTCCTGTGGTTTTGTCAGTTGTTTTTATTATATAGATTCACAATCTTAAATGTTATGTTATTTTTAAACCAGCTCTTCCTCCAATTCACTGGCAGGCGGCATCATTATTACAGAATGAAAATTTAATTAATCAATTACCTTATACTCGAGTTCTGAAAACATTAACGTGGCGTATTGTCATTGAGAATTACAAGTGTACAACATTTCCAAATTCTAGTGCATCAAGAAGTAAGTGTAATGTTGATCACAGAATTGCATATTTGCAAACATTGAACAAGTCACGTTGAATAGAAATGCATAAAAAACAAATTATTTTACAGTATGAAACTTGCACATATATGGTTTGTGGGTTTTCAACTGAATTGTTTCTTTTCAGAATGTGGAGAATAAAGTGAAGTGCAGGTATGATTGGCATCAGACGGGAGGTTTCGTCATTGTCTCTGTGTATTCCAAATGTCCGTTACCAGACTTGTCCTTCGTCGAGTCGAACGCCGTGAAGCTTCACATCCATATAGCCTTTGGAAAAGACAAGGAGATATTTGATGAGGAAATAATTCTGTTTGGTGTAAGTTTCGCTGAATTTTCTTCTTTCATACCCAAAGTTTTTCTATTTGTTCTTCCTAAATCTTTAAGAAATATTTATTCTTAATTATTTCCGACTCTTGAGTTCCCACTGTCTTGTTTATAGGGCAGATTACATTTTCGCTTACATGGCTGAACTGATCCCATTCAATTCTTTCTTTTTTGCAACAAGTTAATACGTGTTCCCAGATTCCTAAACAATTTTCAACAGGCTTATACCTCTGTTATGTGTTTAAATTCAAATTGTCACCATTTTGAAGCATTGAAAGTTATCTTTATCTTTCGATATTTTTTTATATATTTAAGAAAAATTTGTATATCTTTAAAAAAGTTTTTTAAATCGATAATTTTCTACCACCGAAAAAAGAACGGACTGTTAGTTAATTACAGTTATTTTAATCCTGGTGTTCTTAACATGATTTAACATAATGTTACCAAAATCTATGCTTAAAACTAAGTTAGGCGTAAATGGGTTCATAAGCATGTCTGCAGGCACTTTTTTTAAAAATGAAAAACGCAATCTCTCTTGCATTTACGAAACTGAAGATTTTTATTTGTCTATACTTCTCTTGTTACAGTTTTAAACCCCCCCCCCCCCAAGTCATTTATTTATAGATGGAAAAGTCTGAAGCCACAATGGCATATTTCCACCATATGTCTAGATTGACAATAAATCTATCCATCTCTATTTCCACTGCAAATTCTGATAGAATTTTAATTCAAAGACTACAGAATATAAATTTATGTAACATAACAAACGAGAAGAAAAAAAAATATTTAGTTTTTCATTTTTTTAAAAATTTTATATGGATAGAACTAATGTATATGAATCAGTGGCAAATCCAGGTGTATCAGGCTACAGCCTCCCCCCGAGCTAAATCAGAATTTTTGATTTTATTTAAAATCTCTACAACTGTTTGTTCTTAATTTCCCTTTTTTTTTTCAAAAAAAAAATGTGACAATATTGCTCTCTGGCTTGGCAGGCTCGAAAATTTTCCTAATTTTCTAGTCGTTCCACTTGTACTCATAGCGTTGACGTGGGCGAAAACATTTTTTGTCTAGTTATTTCATTGTATTTTTTATTAACTTATTGATAGTATTGTGTTCTTTGCAATTCTTATTGTGAGGTGAGTCAAGTCTGCAAAGTTAAAGTGTTTTGGTTTATATAAGCCATGAGGTTTGACATTCGTTAAGACAATACAAATTTTTTTATACCTCACTCGGCCTCCCTGACCCTAATTCTGGATTCGCCACAGATATGAATGAAATTATATTCAAAAGATATGCTTCTAGGCTTCAGGTTCGTACGTTCTTGTGTGTTCAGTTTTGTGTAGTTCTTATTACAGCACGCATTTCTCAGAAATAATTTGAACTGTCAGTATGATGTGCTAATCTTTTGATCTTTTTAAAAAGTGGGTTCGGTAAAACAAATTTCATTTCAACAAGCAATCACTTCTTTTTTAAAAAAATATTTGTGTTTCAGTTCCATTTTATAGAAATATCTTGGAGCATAGAACTTCCTCTCGATTATGCAAAAACCGAACTGCCTTAGGTGTTTCAAAAATAATTTTAACTTTTGATTTTGCTTGCACCTTCTAGATCAGTGTAGATGCAATTTTATTTGGTGTTATCTATTTAAAAGGGGGGGGGGACTTGTTTTATTTATTCTGTAAATTAACTGTTGAGAAGCCTTAATAGTCTCCAAAATTTTATATTTACTTTTGTGTGGATAATTTTATAATGCAATTTTCTTGATTCTGTTTTGAACTTATTCTGCATGTGATGGTATGTTACAGAAGAGTTAAGTTATATTGTGTATACTTCATTTACAAAGTGCTATCCCAGATTGATTGCATCTTCCTTTTCATGATATTAAATGGAAATGTTTAGCATATTTGAGTTTTAAATACTAATTTTACTGAAACATATCTTCCATAGCACAGGGTTTGTATTCCTCCTGAAATTCCTGAAAAACTCCTGAATTTTGCTTTTTTTTTCTAAGGGCCCTGAAAACTGAAAATTGTGTTTTTATTCTGATATTTCTTTTTGTCTCCTGAAAAATTACAATCGAAGAGCAAAAGATAAAATTATGATAAAACATAAAAAGAATGACTTCTCTATTTTTCCTTATTGATAGAAAGTCGCTGGAAACTGGAATTCTTACTTCTGACCTTACTTAGCCCCGAAAGAGTCTACTGCGCATGTTCCAAGTCACCACAATTGGTGGGAGAATTGATATTTATGAATCAATAGTTTTCAGGGCCCTAAGAAAAATAAGCAAAATTCAGGAGTTTTTCAGGAGGAATACGAACCCTGATAGCAGGAGATGGCCAGGAATAGGTTATTCATAATTCCATTTGAGTTGGCATCTTTTTGTTTGTTGGGCCAAATAAGAGTATAGCGCACTTTAGCCCGCTTCTAGACCAATCGCATTCCATTATGCCCTTTTTTGCTTTCCTTAACAATTCAATATGAATTTGCAGACTCCTGAGCAATTCTTAACAGGCGTATATCAGTTAGCCAGATTTTGAAGTTTAACAATAATTAAAGTACATGTATAAAAAAGTTTTTAAATAATTTTCTACCAATTTTTTTTATATAATTTTTTTAAAGAAAAAAAGACACACACCCTGCAAGAAGAAAAGGGGGGAAAATTCAGAAATTAATTTTACTCCTCGGTACATCTTAGTCTTGGTATTTTTAACATTATTGAAATTTTTGATTTAAATTAATATGGGCTTTAATGAGTTAATGTGATCTCTTTTTCTCTTTCAGATAATTGACCCTTCGGCCAGCAACGTCTCGTACCTGGGGAGCAAAGTAGAAATCAAACTGAAGAAGGCCGAGCCGATGAGCTGGGCGGACTTGAGGCTGAAGAAGGACATCATGAACTTGAATTCCATGTCGATCGCAGAGAACTGATTAAAATACGTTTGGTCGATCTCAAGCAATGATCACGTTTCTCTTATTTATTTATCATCCTGAACTTTGTGTTAAGTTTTTTACTTGATTTCAGTGAACATAAAGTATTTTATTGCTGCACGTCTCGGTTTTTTTCTTGCCAAACAGTAGCCAAGAGCAGTTGGCTAATAAATGGATTATGACAAGAGTTAAATAATCAAAAGCATGAAAAATATCCAGAATAATAATTAAGGCTTTTTTTTCTGTTTTTATATAAACTAGGGGGGTTACACCCCCTACTGGCCAACCCACTTCCCCACTTGTATACATACTCAATCCAATTATTATTTAGTCGGGAGAGATATAAATTTTTTCTTTGGATAGTCATTTATATTTTAAACCACAGAAAATTTCAATTCTCGGCAGATGATTTAACAACCTTTTAGCTAAAAAAGAACATATTTTGAAGAAAAATGGCTTAAATTATGCCCATATTACAGGCATGAAAGACTTCCGCTTTTAAGCTGAAATCCGCTTTTTTGAATGTCTTTCAGAGTGTTTCTGAGATCGATGCAAACCCATCGAGAAATCATGACTGAAAAATGTGGGGGGTGGAAGCAATGTCTGAATCTGAAACGAATGCCATTTTTTCTCCGTCACAAAGTAAACAGAGATGCATTCTCTGGGGTTTACGTGCCGTATCTATCACCTTAAGTGATTGGCGCACAGCGTAATGGAGGAAGGCGGAACTTCTCCCGTATAGCCGAATAATGACCGCTCTACGAGTAGGTCACGCCTTGCTGTTGAAATCCCTCGTCAGTGAGCTGCTATCGCCGATGTTGAATCACGGGTTGAATGCTAACGGTTGTTATGCAAAGAACTTCTACTACTACTTTCATTTGTCTTGTGTTTGGCGGATCGCACGTGTGATGCTGTATGTTTAGTGTTAACGTTCGTCAATTGTCAAGATCAACGTTTGTGAGTGTGACCGAGAACTAAAATGGAGATTAACTTAAACGATGAACATAAAGTTCGTTCCATAAATGCGAACGAAAAAAATAAATTTAAATTCGAGTGATTGAATAAATCTATAAAAATTAAACTGCCGGCGAAAGGTAATAATATGAGCGTGGAAGAGATAGCAGTAAAAGTAGGAGATTCGATCGAGAAGATCGATATAAGTGGAACTGTAAATTGCCAGCTTTGCTCTGATACCATTTATTACGGAAAACGGGGATTCAGTGCGATTTCTAGCCACCTACAGACAAAGAAGCACCTTTCAAAAGTTCAAGCTAAGCATGAAAATTATACCGTACCAGCTAATTTTTTTGGTGTCTCAAAATCTGCTGCACCATGTTCTGCAGTTCCATCTGCGCCTTGTGCAAGCAGTTCAACTACAATTCAAATGCCTGTGAATGTTCCACTGTCGGACAGGTTTACAAATGCGCAGTCCTTAGTATTAGGAGTACTGGCGGAAATAATTTACCATTTACTATGTCTCCTCTGTTAATTGAATTAAGCAAAGTTCTTGCTAGTGATAAGAAAGCATTAAACCACTTTAATATGTCAAGAACAGCTGCATCTTATAAAATGCGTCTGGGTTTGGCAAAAATTTTTATGGATGAAACAGCAGAAAATTTACGAAGCTCCAAATTCTCTCTAAATATTGATGAGGCCACTTCTAATAATTTTAAAAGGGTTCTCTCTGTATTGGTAAGTTATTTTTCACCAATTCAAAATGAAGTGATTATTGAACATTTGGCCAGTGTCATTAGAGTTACTTCAGAATCACTCTTTAAAGAAATTGTAAAAGTTTTTCAGGATCATAATGTTCCATGGGACAATTTGACGTCCATTTTGATGGATTTGTGCAATGTGATGCGGGGATCTAAATCTGGCCTTGAGGCTAGAATTCGGGAGAAAACAGCCCATTTGTTAGATAAATGGTGATTCCTGCCATCACATTCATAATTCTGCAAAGAAGCTTTGCAAACCTTTTAAAGGGCATGTAGAGAAATATCTTACGGATGTATTTAATGATTTTAAATGGTCTCCTGACCAAAAGGAATGCTGTAGTGAAATTTGTCTCATTTTAGGAATTAAATTCATCGCAATTGAAAACATGGTACCATTTAGATGGCTATCATGTTATGTTTCTTTAAGCCATTTGAGAATACTTGATGCCCTTTCTATTTTATATTTTGCTTTTATCCCTCATAGTGATAAATCTATTTATTTTTCTATTTTGGCTGGCATATATCTAGAAAAGGATGTTAGTTCTGAAGGAAAAGCCAGAATTAAGGAAATTCACCAGTATCTGTCGGAGAAAAAAATGACTCCAGAAGGAATATCTAGGAAGGAACGTATTGTTCAAAAACTGTTTAAAGAGAGAATGAGAACTCGGCTTGTTTTATATTTTTACACTGCTGTATTACCATTGCTTAAAAAATATGTATGTTTATTCCAGACTAAAGAACCCTTAATCCACAAACTGTATGATGAACAAGAGCAGTTGTTTTTAGATTTCCTATTTTGTTTTCTAAAACATGAAGTTTTGAAAGGAAAAAAATGTGAAGCAACTTCTTTCTTTAAATTTATCAGAAGATGAAGTTATTCTAAAAAAATCAAAAATGTTTTTAGGCTCAGCAGAATCAATTGTATCAAAAGATTTGAAGCATGATACAGTTGCAGCTTTTTTGAAACAAGCAAACCAGGCATATGTTGAATGTGCTCAGTATTTACAAAAGAAACTGCCTCTAAATAGCAGTCTTCTGTAAAGCATTTCAGCAATTGACCCAATTGGCAGAGGGCATTCAATTACTGCTGATAGATTAAAAAGACTGCCAAAATTAGTGACAAATGTATTGATGCAAGAAGAAGGAATGCAATATTCACTTGATGTTCATTTATATCAGGTGGATAAATTTTTGCCATCGTATACAGATGAACATGGAAATATATTGTAAATTGACCTTTGGTCTGCAGTGTTCAGGTCCAATAAATACTGTGCCCTTTCAAAAATGGTTCGAGCTATAAGCTGTTTCCATAGCCCTCAGGTTGAAAGTTCATTCAGTATGATGGGGGACGTATTGTATAAAGAATCTGGAAATATGAAAATTGAAACTTTTTCTGCCATTCAGACTGTCGAGCCAAAATAAGACAGCGATAGATTTTTTTTTTTTTAATGATTTTTTGAGTGACCCAATTAATAAAAAGTTATGTCGTAATATGAAAACTTCATATCAGCAGTATAAAAATGAATTGGAGCTGTAAAGACAAGTAATGCAATGAAAAAAGAAAGAAACTAAATGCTACTAAAGACTTATGCAGCAAAATAAAAACTAATAATTTAATTAAGATGAGAGAAAACAAGCTCAGGCTTATCCATAAATGAAGATTGGAAAAGATGGCTATAAAGACAAAGAATTAAAGAAAAGGAAATTAAATTAATTTCTTTTATTGAATTATTTTAAAATTAAAAATTTGCTTATACTGTTGAAGATCTTTGTACTGAATATCTATATAATGCACAACTTACTAGATGTAAACGTTGAATTTTGCCATTAAAAAAATATATATATTCTGCATTGAGAGATTATTTCATATTTATGTCCTTATTTCAATGCTTTTTAAAGAAAGTATTGCAATTATTAAACAATCTTGTTGCTGAACTCAAACATTATTCAAAATAAGTTAGTATACATGTATGAAGATTGTATGTTGGAATTTTTAACAACAGATCATGAAACCTAAAATTATTAACATACGTGAGATGAAGAAATCATTTCCTGTATTTTAAATACAGAATACTACAGCTGTTCCAGAATAGTTTCAGATGTTGAAGCAGCACCAAAAAAATTTCAGTATCTAAAGGAATTTGTTAAATGCACGATATTTCAAAACATATAATTGTATAATATGTCCAGTTCTTTTGATTATTTTCAGAGTTCAACAAATAGAGAACAATTTTAACTGTAGTGTTAATGTACTTGTTGCTAATTTATTGAAATATTAATTTCTGTGAAAATTAAATATAAGTAAATTGTATATCTTTGTGAGGCAAAATCATTTGTATTTTAAATTGTAATCTAATGACTTGTTACAAGCATAATAGGCCATGTTTACTAAGGTAATTTTAGAGATGTGCAAAATGATCTGTATTATACAAAAATCTATAAACCACACAACCTCTGGTTCCAAGTTATGTGTTACAAAGATCTTCTACTGCATATGATAATATATATTCTTAGGCACTTTTGTCATTTTTTTTCCTCCCTTAAATAAACTGTTTCATTTTTAAAAAGTATGTAATTTTGTTATGATACTATCTGTTGTTATTCAAC
Source organism: Araneus ventricosus (assembly GCA_013235015.1). Classification (NCBI taxonomy): domain Eukaryota; kingdom Metazoa; phylum Arthropoda; class Arachnida; order Araneae; family Araneidae; genus Araneus; species Araneus ventricosus. The sequence continues at coordinate 51,195 of BGPR01010195.1, forward strand.
GTTGAGAAAATAGAAGGAACTCTGAACCTCTTGTAAGGTATTTAAAAATCAAAATTCTGTGCAAATAGGGAAAAAATAGTAAGTAAAATTTTATATATACTACTTTTAATTGCTTGTTCTGTATGTATTTTAACTAGTAACATCTTGTGCCTTTGCGTCTGTATATTTATATCGATTTTGTGGTAAATTTTGTATTCGCGTCGAGTTCAGCTTTTTTGAAGAGCTTGCACTTTCATGCCTGATATTAACTATTCAAAATTAAAACCATAATAATTATTTACTTTTAGCTTTATAAAATTGGTAAGATAGCTTTTTTTTTCAAGATTTACAAAAATTTCATAAATTGCCTTTTTTAACCAAATTTCAAACATGCACTCTTTTAAACAAAATGTTGCTCAGAAAGGTTCAACATTTTTCTGTAGGTAGTTGCTTATGTTTTTTTAGGACTCAGAATATGTGAGTAATCGAGAGACGAAATGCCCCATTACTCAACCTTTTAACTAAAAAGGACATAAGAGACATTCATTCATTTGCTTAATCGAAACTGCAAGACTTAAACTTATTTTGTTCAAATTATTTAACTTAAAAAGAAAAAAATCGCTATCTCGGACTTTCCACACATGTTACACAAAGGGTACTTGCTAGGTGTTGCCAAAATGCGATTAGCACATTCGATCCGATTTTGGGTCCACATTAGGCGTTATATATATATAGATAGATTAAAGTTTGTTATGACGAAAATTAATCAAAACTGTTTACACCAGGTACTTAAGTTAAAGTTTCTTAAACTCATTAATTTAAGTTTGTTTGTTGTGCCACTAATCCTCTATTTCGACTAGAAATGGAGGCTCAAAAGAACTTCTGCCAGAGGTTGAACGTGCTTCCAAAAGACCTCCTCCCCTTCCTCGTTGTTTCCTTTTTTTTTAACCCTTTACAGACTAAATTATTATTTGTTAGTAAAAGAAATGAAATTTGAAAAAAAAAAAATGTTAGAAATGCTGCACATTGAAAATTGTTCATTTATTGTAAATTATTTTCCCATCAAACCCTCTCCACCCCAAATTTATTTGTTACCCATGCCGACACACTCATCTATGTGGTATCTACAAGGAAAATACCTCGCCCTGCCGTAGCATATGGGAAAACCGAATGACCGCTCCAGCGAGACGACAGGACGAACATGGCGGCGAAGCCACCTCCTATATCACGACGACACCATGCACACGGCCTGTCGGAAACCCTAAGGAATGGGGTGCAATTTTAACTAAAAGCAATTAACACTGAGAGAACACGAAATTAAAAGATCAAAAAGAAGTATGGTAATCACAAGTCCATTAGAGCAGCCATCAACCGGAACCACCAAGGCCCACCCGCCGGCTGAAAGACCGATAACCAACACTTCTCTATTGAACGTCAAAATACAGTTAGTTCAGAATATCATCTATGGGGTATGGATCATTTTATGGTTGGTGGGAAAGAGTACAAAGAAAAAGTGTTAAATTGTATAAACATTAAAATTTCAAAATAAAAATAGTCATCAAAAATAATAATATATTGAATAAACATGTATTCATGCAATGTGAAATATAGAGGCAACAAATACAGGCTATTCGTGGGGGAACCACAGCAACAAAAAAATACCCTCAAAGTGTAACTAAATTAACATACAAATGTTTATTTAAAAAAGAAAGCCAATATATATTTAAAAAGTCTTTTTCCGAAAGGAAATGCCCCTGAAAAATCTTTTTAATTGCCATAGTAAAACCCCTCCTAAAAACTAAATTTTTTAATCTCCAAGTAAAAGAATTGCAGATCTGCCTGGAATTTTCAATTGGATGGAAAAGTATTACAATATTTGCGTCTGTTGCCACCTCATCTCAAATTATATAGAAGCAGAAATTCATAGGAAAACGCATTTTCCGGAAATTCCCAGTGGCATTCCAAGTCAGGATGAGGTTAAATAAGTTATTCCCAATCTGCTGTGTGCATGCCGGCCAGAGTATGCTTTAAGTTGTTCAAGATCTAAAGTAAAGGGGGAATTAACAATTTTTTGCATCTCAATCTCAGTCCATTGTTTTAATTGTCATTAAATTCAAAGGTGGTAAAATTATTTCCATTTATCATCGGTTCAAACTTCATGAAATCTTATTTTGGCAGTGTTTTTTTTATTCCCAACCTTTTGCATATTGCATAACCTTTCAATATAGTAGAATCAAATCCTGTTTTATTTTTCGAATCCAATAGAACCCCAGAAAATCCAAAGACCTTCTTTAATTTTTTGAAAAATGAAGGAAAATTATTTAAATAAAAAAATGCTTTAATATACCACGTTTTTAAAACGTATAAAAAAAATTTCTCCTAGCTCCATACAAGATTGTTCTGAAAATTTGCGGCTGTGAATTTTTAGTAACTATGAAATACTTGTAAGATTTAAAATGAAAAAAGTGCGGCGGGTGCAATATATAATAGTA
>BGPR01010196.1:9313-53653 GCA_013235015.1 Araneus ventricosus
ATCTCAATAAGATCGACAACTCCATCAATTATATGAGAGACTTGATCAGTTTCTAGCATTGTTCCCATTTCATTTTTAGTAAAGAATAGATCAATATTCTTTTTATTTCTGTTATTAGTTACATTCAGGATTTATTATTTGTATTAAATTCTTAATGACCATATGAAAAATTTTTCAACTCCGCAAATTTGAGCTCGAGCAATTATTTATTACGGTGCGGGAAATTGAATATTTCAAATAACAAAAAAATTGGGTATCTTCTTTTCCAGAGATTGGATACAACATACCATGCACATATACAATTTTATTAGCAATTCCAGATGCCAACTTTCATTTGTATAAGTTGTAGCATTCACATAATCTTAAATATACAGACCAACAGACAGTCAATTCTTTGACGCATCGAGTCTGAAATTTGATAGAGATCTACAGTTCAAAAGATAATTGCATGATGTTTAAATTCATGCATCTTACTATTTGCGTTTCTGAGTTATCGTCTTCAGATGAATGTGGACGGACAAACAGACAGACTTTTCATTAACAGGTTTATTTGCAAATCTATTGAAAAGGATACCTACCAAATTTCATGAGTGCACCTCATTGCGGTTTTCGGCATTCATGTTCAGAGACCAACAAATGTGTTTTTCGGAGTTGGAGAACGTTTTAAACTCAGAGATTCATGAAAATGATGAGGTCGAATTTCTTGACGATTACAATTCTTTCTCTTCGTATACTTCGTTTATACACTATTGTGTTAGCGAGGTCCCCGTCGTTGCCAAGCTTGAATGTTGGCGTAATTCTGTTAGAGTTATCATTCGTCATTATGATTTGGTGATGAGAATTAACGCTAGTATTCGGCGAGTTACCGCTGAGATTTGGTTGGTTTTTGTCTGAGGCCCTGGTAACCACGAAGTAATAAAACTTCTTTCTACACATGAATATAAATAATGCATTTGGTAATATATTATAAAAGAAAAAACTCAATGTAAGGTGATTTTTTACCTTTCGGATATTCGTTGCATCAGTCCGAAATATTCACTTGTGAATAAACGTGATTAAAATTAAATCATGAAATCAATTATTGTGACACAATCTGATTATAACTATCTACTTAGCAAAGCTAAACTGAAGGAAATTATGAGGAAAAGAACTGCCGTATCGGTTTGGAATAAGCTGTTCACACTTGTATAAACAAGATGCAAATAAAATCATGACGAGAATTGCTTTGACACACTCCGAATGGAGCTACCTGCTAACCAAAGTTAACTGAAATGAAATTATCAGAAAAAGCATGATAACGATTCATCAACCTGGCGGATTGAATTGTCTTGAAGTAAATTAAATTTTCACTTAAGAAAATATTACAAATTACCTTTATAAGGAAATAAAGCTTAAAAGCATATGGAGCTTATAGAGAGTTTTTGGATACCGAAGAATTAAGGAACTTTTAATAATTGTAAATGAAATTTTTCATAGTATGTTTACAAAATGTCCACTGTTCGTAGAAAATATTCGTTACTAACCTGTACTAAAAAGACTTCAAACTTCAAAAGGTGACTTGATTTCGTCAGAAGTAAAAACAACCTTCCACAAAACTTTTCAAAATGACCGAGAAAAGATGTTTTTCTCGAATAAATCTCAGCAATAATGATTTTGGACATTATTTAGATTATGAAAAAACGTAGTTTAAAACCATGTCTCTAAAATGATATGGAACAATGGATACTCCAAAGTTAATAATGTTATCTTTTGTTGTAACTAATTTCTATTTTAGACAATATTTTCCATTGTTAAAGCTATTTTTGTATTCAATTCTGATACCGCTGTCGATGGAATAACCTTATTTGAGAAAATTGAAACAATTTGCCATTTCTGATAACGATTTTATTGGTTAAGCCATGAACATCTATTACTATTTTGCATCTAATTACAGTATGTAAGTCTGATATGTTATGAGTGTAAAACGAATTCCAATTTCTTTGCATGCTACACTTATGTTCTACTAGCCGCCTTCGGCGACCAACTTGATCGCCGGAAATAAAATTTTAACTGAATGTCTTATGCATAATTTTATATTCATGGATCCCTTAACAATATAGTTTTAAACTTCAAATTGCTATAGATATTTAACCCGCGTTCTTTTCGTAGCTTTGTACTTGTTCTGTTCCTTGTCTACGTTAACGTAAAATACGCATTTGGTTTCAACATTAAATTGGCGCGGCACATTTTACGTCCAGCAACTTGCTAATTGGCTCAAAACACTCTGATAAAAAGAATTAAAACATATCAAAGATAATCTTTCAGTTTACTGGATTACTTGTTATCCTTAGGACTTCCATTACAGGTTTCACAGAAGAATTGATCAAATAAAAGAAGAAAATAAAATTCAGTAAGATATTTTCTAAGCTTTCAGAAAAAGACGCAATTAAATATTTATTTAAAGAATAAAAATGGTTTGAAATGGTTTGCGATAATGAAAAGTATCGTTATAAATTATGCCAATTTTTTTTTTAATTTATTAAAATTAGAGAAAAAAATCGTTCGACAGTTTAATTGTTTTTCATTGAAAAGATCATTTTTTAAAAACGCCAAAATTTAGCTTAATTTTTAATTAATTAAAATTTGAAAAAAGGGCTCCGAGGTGCACATTCCCACCTTTCAAGGTATGTTTGCGTCAAATCTCGTAGCTCTAGGTCTAGCGGTTTGCCCCGTAGAGGACCAACACACAGACACACACGCATACCAACACACATTCTCCTTTTTTTATTAGTAGAGATATTTAAGTTAACCCGCCGTCGAGAGCAATATTTGCATCGGTGAGTCCGGATGCAATGCTTCTGACAAGCGCAAGCAGTGGCGGTTTTTCGCACAGGTGTCAGAGGAGCTCGCCCGGGCCCCCCCCCGGCCCCCCCCGAAAATCTATTTGATGTATATTGCAGGACTAAGCCGACGCCGAATTTACGACATAGGGTAGAAGGACCTCAAAACAATTTTGCACCTGTGACCTCATATTGTCAAAATCCGCCACTGCATGCTTTGTTTTTATAGTAATAATTCACGCATTAATAAAATATTAGACCCATGAAAATATCAATACTCCCTGATATTTTCAAGGATGCCTTACATAGCCATGGATGTCAATAGATGTGCTGATGCCAGAACGACTGAAAACTTTGCTCGCTTTCCTCTTCCTGCGTACGATTTTAACAAATACATGAAATCCGCTTTGTACTTAAACTGTCAAAAGCAATGGGATCTTCAAACAGAAAACAAATTGCAGTCGGATAAAAAATTCATGTCGACCGAGAAAGGTGAAGGTAAATAGATTCCTTTTGTCTGGAGATAAAGAAAATTTCATCCCCCCCGCCATTTTCTCATCTAATTTCATAAGGATTAGAACTATGAGGATGGCGGAGTGTAGAAGAAAATGTAACTGATGAGAGCTTTCCAACAAGGTATCATCAGTTGCATTTTTACAAGGTTAGGTTAAAAGGCAATCGAAGTTTGAGGTTGAAAGTCACTTTTCAGCCCCTAATGTCTAAGCAATTGCAGTAAAGCTTTCAGTACAAAAGTTGTTCGTTATATGAAGCGAATGATATACATATAGTTCAATTATTCAAAATATGTATTATATTTTCAATGTATACATGAAAGATCAGGCTTTAAAAGGTGAAGTAATCCATGTTTGTAAAGGAAAAGACAGCGGTTGTTAAATCTTCATTTATTCAGTCGTAGCAGATAGTTCAGGTTATTTTTTATAGGAAGGGATCATAATGTATGTAGATCCATGACCAGGAATCAAGAGTTAACGCGCGAAGCAGCACGACGTTGCTATTCGTTTACATGTTGGAGTCAAAAAAAGGGAAAATTGGAGTGCGCAGAAAGTTTAAGTACCCAGAGAAGGGAATTTCCCCGGAAAAGACTCGTGACTCGAAATGAAAGTCGTAGTGTGGTTATTACGATGGAAGTAGAAGTAATTAAAATGAGGTGTCGTTAACAATGATTTAAGAAAGTTAAAAAATTAAAATATCACATACATATATTAATCTAAAATTTAAAATCAAATTACATTATCAATAATCATAGAAATGAAATACAAATGATGGTTTGATTATAGACTGTTACTACTATGAAAAAGACTATCCTAGAATTGGAATTCCAACAACCAAATGCCAATCAGTCTTGGGAACTGATATGTGTCGCATTAATCTAGAGTTGTGGCGCCAACCATCTGCGAAAGCCAATTGTTGGAAAAGCGAAAAAATAGGGGAATAAATCCTTAAAATCTTTTAAGATTAGAAACGAGAAAGTATATAACTTATAACATACCAATATACATATATATATATATAAATTGTAAAATGAAAGAGTATAAAATGTGAAATGAAAAACTCAATAAAAGCACAATAACGTTTCTTCAGGGGATGAAGTTATTGTGAATTGCTAAATATAAAAATATTTTTGTCTTTACTCGGATATACTTTCAATTCGTTTTTTCATATCCTTTAGAATTTCATATGAATGTCTGTTATTTCATTTTATTGTTTTTCTATTATGTTTTGCCTCTCTCTTATATATATATATATATATATATATATATATATATATATATATTTTACAAACAATTTTAACTCAAATAACCTTTTCAGTATATACACTTATTAAACCAATAATTAAAATTAAATATAAAATAATATTACCTAATTACTAACCATACAATGAAATACAGAAAGATAATTAGATTATAAACTAATACTATGAAAAAGACAACCCAAATTTGGAATTCCAACAATCAAATGCCAATCGATCTTAGGAATCGATTATGTCGCATTAAATTCGAATTTTAGAGGCACCAACCTTCTGGGAAGGCCAATTGTTGGAAAAAAGCAAAAGTATAGGGGTAAATCTCCAAAATATTTCAAGAAAAGAACGAGAAAATAACTAAATGCTTACCGATTCAAAGTCATATATTGATAAGGTAACTTTATTTTATTTTAATTTTTAAATTAATATATGTATAAGAAAATATAACACAAGTTTTGATTATTTGAAATATTTACATACATATAGATTATGGTTAAAATTAAAGTTTATGCAATTTTTACAAATTCGGTTCTTTGTTTTGTTTTAGAATTTAATGTTTTGACTTTTTATCTACAAAAGATATTATAACTATATATATACACACACACACTAAAGATAATAATTGCTATATATATAATACGCCTAGTTAGAATTGTCTTTCTATCTTTAATCGTAAGGGAGTTATGGGGAAATGAAAATTTCAACCTCTCTCACCATTTCCACACCCTTTGAGAAAAATCTATTTCACCTTGACCTCATCAACTTATCTCACCTTGACGGTAAAAAACGTAATCCAATTTTACAACGATTGCCTGTAGAACAAACCCGCTTTACTCACAACTACCTATGCAGGAGGACTTTGCCAGAAATGTGGACGTCCAACATAGATTATCCTGATTTTGAACCGAAACTACTACAGCATTTCAAAGCCAATTTCGTCACTTTGACTGAACTACAGGAGAAGGATTCTCATATACAGCTTTTTACATTCAATTTTGTAAGATTTTAATCACAAATATAAAATTTAACCTATATTTTTAAATTTTACTTGCCTTGTATCTATAAAAAAAACGATTTCTTCCCGTTGCTTTCGATTTGGCACAGTGCGTCTCAAGAGGGCTCAATGCCCGTGTACAGCAACCAAATCCAATTCACAATATCTCTGGGATGTTATTAAAACCTTACTTAAACATTAGTTTTTTGACAAGCTGCTCCGCAACTCTAAGGCAAAATTTGAGAGGGGGTTTTTATTAGACAGTTTTTAATAATTAAAAGAATTGGTTGAAACTTTGAAAAATTGATATTAAAGGTTATATAACTTCTTTGTACCAGATATGAGCAAAATAAACCAGTTACAAATAAAAATAACATTGTAAGTGTAATATTTGATGCATGTGCAATACATTCACTTTCTCGTTCACGTGAATGTCGTATAGCATATAAACAACTTGTGGAAGCATACCATTAAAAAAAAATTTAGATTATTATTTTTTCTCCCCTTCCAGTTTTACATTAATCAATATTCGCAACATTATTGGACCTGATGGTGGTTCCAATTCGGCTTTAGATTAGCATATCTAGCCAAATCCATAAGTAAAGGACTTCAGATAAAGAGGGAGTGTGACATTTTTCTGTTGGTCAAAGCGAATGTGGAGCACCCACGTTGCACTTAAGGTAGAAGTCTGACTTAACTTCTATATATGGGAGAAGGTTCCCTTCCTGATATTCTTTCGATCACAGCGAGCGATTTGTTGCTAAACCGGGCAACGGAGTCAGTTTCACCGTGTTCCGCTGATTCAATGAGAACCTTGCCCCACAACATCAGAGTTTTTGGATTTAAATACAGCTTTTATGTTTACATAAGAAATACAGACAAGAGAAATTTAAATTTTGCTATGAGGGACAGTTCCTCCTAGACAGTTTTTATCAAATGAAAAGAAAATAATGTGTTTAAGAAATATAAAATAACGGCTTTTAATTAGTGAAAGAAGAGGATCAACGCCAAGATGCCAAAAAGAAAGGATTCTTTAATTAAACAAGAAGTTAGGACAATATGTGAAAATTAGTTCACGTAAATGATCGCGACATGCAGAGCATTTGTTGCTCGCGCAGGGTGTGTCCGGAGGGTCAGGGACCCCCGTCGGAGCAAATTTTTATACTCCTTACAAGCAACCGGCTATTCAACTAGTAGATAAATAAAGATCTGGCAAAAATTTGAGAGGGCCATCATTAAACCGGTCGGGCGGAATCTAACACCACTTCTTTTAAAGCGCACACCGATCCACCAGCTATTGAATAATTCTGGTTAAGAGGACAACCTAAGGATAAAATCCACAGTCTTTTCCCTCCCATTCATATTTTTCAGGCATGCCAAATTAACTCCTTAGGCCACTGATCGGCTGTTATACATCTTTGAAACATTGACTTTATGAATATTTAAATAAATTATTTAATTTAAAAATGATCGTAATTATTCATTAATCAGGAATTTTTTAAAAAAAATATTTAATTTCCCTATTTACCACAAAAATGTCTTCGTTTCTTATTTTTAAATTCGGTTTACTCCCCACTCTTTTAGGTTATAAAATCCATAGCAACTAACATACTTAATTTTTTTCCATTACTTATCTCATACATATATAAATATGCAAGTAATACACAGTTATTTAAATTTAAAATTCCAAAATTCAGTAGAAGAGAGGGTGTAGCTTACACCTCAATAAAAGACATGCTGGACGCGAATAGAACAGTATTGAATATCCAAATGATTAAAGTTTCAGTACCGCTGATTTAAATTATACCATTATTTAAGTATTTAATTTGCATTTTATATGAAAATATATGCAGAAAATGCCAGTGATAAAAATGTCATGAATTCCTTTTGTCATATATATATTTCGGAAAAATGCAGCCTGTGTTTCATAAAATAAAGCCTAATTTTAAAAAACTGTGAATAGTTAGTGTCGAGTTAAATTCTTAAAATCAAAAAAATAATAAACTAATTTTTATGCACTTGAAAAAACATATTTCTACACTTTACTTTGTTTTCTTTTTTGCTGAACAGTAGTTAATTCTAAATGGGAAAAAAGCACGAAACTTTTATAATAATTCCAACGAATATTTACTCGTTTCAGAATGTAGCGTGATAGCTTTATTTCGTGAAAGTGGAAAACTTTCAGAAAACGCCCTGTGTATTTCGTACAGCTTGCATGAAGCATAAATTTTATGAGAAAAAAATTAAACGGCAAAGAAAGACTTCGTTATATTTTTAAATTCGTTCTCTTAAGTTGAAAAAATAACAAGAGCACCACTTTCAATAGAAATGAAAACAGTTATTATTCAGACGTTTAATGGGAGAAAATCGCCTGGAAAAAAGAATTTTTGGAAGTGAAAAGAGCCGAGGGGGAATTGAATCGTTTACTTTTTCTTTTCTTTTTTACTGATCTTTAACTTCAAATAAAATATCAGAGTTGATGTGGTTTGTTGTTGGCGCACATGCTGTTTTTGTACTGATAAAGCATTTCAGTGAAACGATAAATTTTATAGAAATTCTTCGAAAAAATAGAATTACAAGTTGACCAGTTTAGATATTATTTAAACTTTTTTACAAGTTTTGTTCACTTTCTCTAAACAGTCTTTTTAAGAATTCTAAGAACATGAAACAAGATTTTGAAGCCGTGCTTTTTTATTTTATTGGAATAATATTTCATACACATACAAAGGGGTACGGATAATTCAGAATAAATCTGGGAGAAAATAACCACTAATTACAATACAAACAAACATATTGGGTACAAAAAAAATATCAGTACAATACAAGGCATCATATAAAATGAAGCATGTTTCGCAACCAAATTATTATATGTGGAGAAAAGACATATGTTGACTTAACTATTCATACAGTACACAAAGTAAGTCGTGTTTTTATTTTAGTTATGCAATTTTAAGATCGAATGCATAACAACCTGAAATCGAGATAAATTGTTTCCATACTGTAGACCAAAACTTGTACTATGTTAATATTTTAATATAGGCGGGTTGTGACCAATATTTTTGATGTTTTTGAAATATTTTTTTTAATTAATGGTCTTTTCTAAACTTCTTATGCTCTAATTCGCAACATTTCTTTACTTCTCAAATTGTATCTTTTGAGGTGATAACCGATTTCTTCTGACAAATGCTCGATTGGATTTAAGTTGAGTGACTACAGATAAGACTTAATGATTGTGGCCCTTTGTATAGCAACAGTATTTTTTTATAGGAAAAGTATTTTATATTTAGATAGATTAGATAACAACAGTATTTTGTATTTATAGCAATAGTATTTGTTGGAATTAATTGCTTAATTCTTTAAAATCCTGCATCCCCATACACGCAATTACTCATGGGTTGTATTTCGGGAATATCTTCATTTTAATTTATAACTAATTTGAAGATATTTTCTCTTCTTTTCTCTTTAGTGAGTTCTGATGACGGCAGTACATTTTCGATATTTTCATTTTTCTTTTCAGTCTTTTCATTTGATACTATAAAAAGCATTACAAAGGGATACTTGAGTTCAGAAAAGAGGTACAATCGCATTAACTTTATGCAAAAATTCAAATCTCAGGTATTCTATGTATTGACTTATAAGCATGGAAACTGTCTCTTCACCATAGTGTATTTAGAATGTTTACGACTGAACGATTATGTAAAAGTTGTTCGAAGTACCAGAAATACCAGGTTTAAGAAAAATAGAATTTGTTACGGCCCATTATAAAACCAACGAGAAAAGTAGTTGCTGTATACTATTTGATTGATATGATTTGCTTTTCTTAACTGATATGCATTTTGTAACAACACGGGATTTGCTAGGGACAGAATTCATAATTTTTAGTAATGGACAGATCCCAAAAAATGTCAAGTCGGTACTTTACTCTCTAAAGAACAAGACGGTTACTGGGGACAAACAGCGTAATTTTCAATAATGATTAGATCACAAAAATGACTATTGATCGCTACTTCATTCTAAAGGATACGAAGATTATTTGAGACAGATCTCATAATTTTCAATCGTCGGATAAAAAGAAATCAACACTTTATCGGTACTCCACTCTATAGACACCAGGATTACTGAGTACAGACCTCGTAATTTTTAATAATGGTCAGATCACAAAAATAACATTTGATCTGCACTCTAGCCTTCAAAGTTCTCACCTACAGTCAAGGGGTGTTTGATTCCCAATAGGTATCAAAATGAGCCACGTGGATTCCAGGCACGAACCCAGGTGTCATCGCCGTCATCTGACCACGGTTCAAAATTACGAAGTCCGTCCCAAATTAGCCTTATTTTTGCTTCAAAACGGGACGTAATTAATATAACTAAACTAACAAGGCGTTAACCTGCGAGCCTTCGAGCACGAAGCAACGTTTTTCACCTTCCTTCTACAATTGTTTTACTTACATTTTGAAAGCATGTTTAATAATACTTTGAGTTGAAGATTTTAAGAAGTTAAAGCTACTATGGTCACATAACCTAAGCAAGAAAACATTCTCTATATGATACAAATTCTGGAATGACCCTCTGACTGCCGATTTTTTTTTAAATCGCTATTTAAATTCAACGCTGATAAATATGCTCAAATACCGTTTAAACAAGCGAATTGTTATTTATGTGCAAGGATTTATTTGCATAATATGATTCGACGCTGTAATAATTCTGCGTAAACGCAATATCTTTTCGAAAATCGCAGGATGTAGCAGAAAATAGACTTTCTTTCCACTCGCTGAAATCGCGGAATAAGCAGAGGGTTAAAGGTAAACTGGCAGATAGCGAATGGACTTCAAGAGGACTATAACATAATGTACCAAATTAAAATATGCAAACAAATTTTCTTATAATCTGAAAAGCATTTTAAGAAGAAGAAAAAATAATTTATACCTATGAACAGACGAGGAAATATCACTTAATAGATTACTATGAAGCATTCCAAAAGCCACAACCAATTTTATCATTTAAGGAATTTTCTTCATAGAAAGGGAAAACGAAACATGGCGACTGATTTTAGTCATTCTAAAAGATTCAGTATCTCGGGAATTAACTTCAGCTCAACAATACAAACCTCGAGTGACTGTGTTTAATTTACATTCTTCTCCCGTAACGTGAAGACTATCCAGCCTTAAAGCAGATTTCTTTTACTGAATTCTCGTGACTACTAGCAGAAAAGCTTGGTTGAACGACGTAGTGTTAATTACGCATTCGTGATGAAAAGGAAGTTAGATAAATGGTTATCAAACCTGCTCACATAACACACGCGCAAAAATATCTCAAAAATTTCCATTTTCAGCTTAAGGAGCTTCTTGGCATCCTTTGTCGACAGCAGTGCTCTTGTAGTAAAAATGCGATTGTTCTCAAAGTTCGTGTTTCATTTTCAGAGCTGTAAGTTAATATGTAATAGAAAGAATTTTTGTAAGGGTAAGGAAGATGTATGACCCATTTTTTCTCCTCGTTTTAAAAATTTCCGTTTTTAAAAATTTAACTTAACCCCTTCTTGGTCAGCATCGCACGTCATTTCGGCTTTTTTGTGCCGATACGGTCGGCGTCGCATGTCATGCGACGAAGAGAGAAATGGCATTGTATGAAGTAAATTCGTCGGTACTTACGCGTCTCGTTATATTCCGAGATTATTTTTTGTATTTTTGAATAAGTAATAAAATAATTCGCAATAAATGATTTCAATGTGGTTTTTATGCTCTGATGATCAAGAAAAATTGTGAAGCTGTTTTCATGGTAAAGTTGTAAAACCATTTTTACAAAACATTTTTAGATATCATTATTAATTCTTTTCACGCAGATATTTATCTTAAAAACCTCAAAGCAATAGATTTGTAAAATATATTATCAGACAATATTTTGTTTTAATTTAAATCTTGAGTGCATTGCAGGGAAAATTGGAGATCAGTGAACGGCATATCACATGTATGACCACCAGTTTGTCAAACAAAAACTGCTTACTGACCAAAATATTTTGCATTTTCGAATTCAGGATAGAACATGTATTAATTTTCAGCAATAAAAAATGCTTTTTTTGGGGTCGGAAATTCGGAAGAAAAAAAATCAGACTAAGAAGGGGTTAAAAGTAATTTGTGCTTCAGGATTAATGATAATCCATCGTTTCTTTACAAAGGCTTATAATTGAGAAAACTGTTATCTTTACATTTTCTCATCCGCATGGATATGGAAATCCAGTTGTGTTTGACAAGGTTTTAAACCTTCTTTGGACAGCAGCGATAAATTTTAGCATAGCCAAACAGAGAATAATTTACTTTCTCTTCAATTGATACCATTAGTCAAAAACTGTTCTTTGTAAAAATATATAACTTTTAAGTAAAATTTCTAAAGAAAAAAAGCTTAATACATCAAACTTTTAAATCTTTTCTACGAATTCTTTCTATTGCATTTACCCACAAAGTTGCAACTATTTTAAGTTGCCAAGGAATTTTATGAAAATTCAGTATTACAAGCATTAAATATTTTAAGTTTATAATCTTTCTAATAATGACTTTTTACTCAGTGTGACTAAAAAGTAACTACGATTTTAGAAAGTCCTTTTGTAAAACTAGGTTTTAAAAGTAAATTTTAGAGTATTTTATTGTTAAGATCGCCAGAAAATTCTCTGAAAGATGTTCTCATAAACTTCATAAAAAGTATTAAAAATATATGGAAATGAATATTTATGAATTCTTGGTGCATTCCCGTAGCACGTCTAGGAATGTAACAAGTATTTTTAAAATAATTTTGCATTCACATATTTGTTAAAATTAGTCGTTAACCCCTTTGCGTTACGTTTTTATTTAACCTCCTAATTTGATGCCACTACCCATTTGATAATTTTTTTATTATTTCAATCTATTTAAGATGGTAAAGGATACTTGAGACATTTAAGCGTGACCAGGTGATTTTTGTATTTAAAATTGTTACGTTGACTTAATTACGGATTTAAATAGCGTACGGGCACAGAAGAGCCGACTATCTATTTTCTGGAATCTTATTATGTCACCAGCTTTCTCGAGATCTTTCTATATTGCTCATTATGTGGTACGTATGCTTGCTGTAGATGAAATTAGTTTTAAAAACTTGATTTACTAATAGGAATGAGATGGGGAAGATTTGAAATGAGATGGGGAAAAATAAACACGAATAAACATATTAAAAATACAATGATTGTAATAAAGACTTAATTAAAATTTTAGGCTTGGAAGGAAAAATGTATGGCATTGCGAAGGGGTTATCATTGGAGTTTAAGAGAATCAGATCATTTAATAGGTTTCTCCGGGAAACGGAAATCTTCAGACATCTTCCTTACAGTATTGTAGCGACAATTTTCAAGAATTATTGTGGCAATATTAAAAACGTCTTAAATATTAAATGAAAAAATTAAGTGAGTTTCCACGTTTTACTTATAACCTTGCCCTCTTGCTTTTTGACATTGGCGACTTGGCATCCTTTGGCGACGTAAAGGAGTACCGACAACTGTATTTCAACCAAATGGCATTTTTGGCGTACGACCTTCTGCACTTTGAGACACGACATGTGTTCAAGATATCTGATTTCACAACTTAGGATATCTCAAAATTCATATTTGTGTGCCATATTGAATACGATAATATGATAGAAAAATCGCTAGCGCTATGCCCTTTCTATAAACTTTTCCTAAAAAGACATCTCGTGTTCTGAATTCGTGAATTTTATTTCCCTTAACCCATTAAGATATAGCAACCTATTTATAGAACAGTTACATTTTACTTCCGTGGCTAAACCAATTGAATACCATTGTTTCATTTTTGCTTTGTTTAGCAAGTCAATAGATATTCCCAAACTGCAAAAAAATTTCGAAAATATATATCATCAGTTAGCCAGATATTGAAATCAAAATGTCATCATTTTGAAAAGTTTTGATTTTTTCTTTTATTCATTTGAGAGGTAATAAAAGGAATTTGAAAGTAATCTTTATTTTTTCTTTTGATATTTTAAAATAGTTTAAAAATCCTTAATATTTATGAAAAAAGTTTTTTAAAAGGATTTTTTTATTGACTTCTTAAAAATATTTTTTTCTAAAACAAATAAGTAATAATAAAAATAAAAAAAATAATTTTTTTCGGAATTTTATTTTACTTTACACTTATCTTAATTTTGATGTTTTATGCATAACTTAATAGAAATTTATAGAAATAAATGCCTTAAATTAATTTGGGGGTTAATTGGTTAAGGTTGCTGTCATAATATCTTGCTGATCACTCGGTAGCAATTTTTGAAATATTTGGGGAAAAAAGCGGTAAGCACATTTGAAATGAAAAACAAACTTAGATACATTAACTGTACAAATTAATCTATCTGAGAATATACATAATATATCTACATAAATAAGATATAAAAATGATGTTTATTTCTGTTGAAATGAATAAGGGGGAATAACATGCAATGATCAAAATAAATTGCTTATAATAACTGTAACAATTTAATGCCAACATTTTTAGTTTAGGCAATCTTTTTAATGAGTTACATACCAGCTAATAAGACATGTCGAGCAAAAAAGAATTATTTTGTAAAACTTTTATTGGGGAGGTTTTTTTATTTACTTAATAAAGGCATTTTCCTGGAAAATTGAAATTTATTTTATACACTTGTAACAGTAGGAAATTGAATTTCTTAGATTTAAAGATTCGTTTTGATGACAAATCGTTATACAGGCTTTTCGGAAAAGTCTTTAGAAATTATGTGAAGGTCAGGATATAAAACAAGTCAGTTTTGAAATAGAACATGGTGTAAGAATATGCCATGCTGTCATGGATAACTGCAATACAAGTTATACGCAGCATGTCAGACACGATAATGGCAAGCAGTATATCGTATCAACAACGAACGTTTGGAATACTTAAATAAGTGTTTAAAGGACGTACCGTCTGGAGTAATACGCTATTCGCATGTTGTTACTATTGCTACTGTGATTTGTGGTGTTGAAATTTGTATTCCATTCAACCTGTGTAGCATATTTCTTATGGTGTATCCTTTTACTTAATTATTGTCATACAGATTCTCTGTAGAAGCACCCCTTTGCCTTTCCGACCCCATGTTCTATTAAAAAAATGATTTGTTTCTGTATGCCTGACCTCCCCATAAATCCCATTAATCCCTTGTCAGGATTAATTCTCTCTCTAACACACACACACACACACACACACGCACACGCACACACACACACACGCACACACACACGCACGCACGCGCGCGCGCAAACCAGATTTTCATATGATTGCAAAGAATAAATATAAGCTAACTGCTGGATAAATAATTTGCAATAACTGTATGATCCTCTTATCAAAAGGCCGCGGTGGCGTAGTGGTAAGGTCTCTGCTTCGTGGTTGGATGTTTTCAGGATCGAAACCGGATTTCATTGAAGGTCCGCCGTGTATGTATGGCTGGTTTACGCTAAATCTGAAGTCCCGGGTGTAACGTCCTCCAGGTGGTATGGTGCGGAAGTTTGAATAGGGTATGCAAGCTCAGGTGCTGCTTTTGTCATCTGACTGCGGTACAGATTTATGAGAACAGGCAGGTAACAACAATTAAGGTAAAATTATGAGATCAGGCCCGAAATAAAACTCGTGTTTCTTTTAAAGGAGATGCTGATATAACTCAACTAAACAAACTGCAAACATACGTCGCATTTTAATTTATTTCATTGATTATAACATATCTGACTGATCCATTTTTAGAATGCTTTACTTCCAATATATCCTAATGAGACCCAAAGGTATAATTTTCTACCAATTTTCTCAAAAATCGAGATTAAGATACTTGATAGGATTATATAACAGTATATATAATTAATTTATTAATTATATATTAATTAAAATATAATTAATAAATAAATTATTTAATATAATTATCTAATATAATTAATTATACATAATTAATAGATGTCAGCAAGGGACCACCCAAAGCATTGGACAGCGAAATTTAAGGGTTGTGAATGGAAAGAAACATTTTTTTGGAAATAAAACACATTTGTCCATTAAAATGGATGCGGGGTCTCAAGAGGATAATCAACGACTTGATGATCACTGACTGGACGAAAGCTGAGGTACTCAAAAATGAACCGAGAGTTACTTTTGGCCCTGAAAAGCCTATCAAAGATATTTACGAGGGAAGGTCTTCTTGCCATAAGACTCGCGTTTTTCTCCAGTTCACGTCAGTATAGCCAGCATAGTGCAACATCATCAGTGGATTACATAGTTATTACTCTAGGTTAATTGTATATGATCACTGTCTGGATCGAAGTTCGACTTCAAGTCGAAAAGCATCCCTATAAATATCTGATTTTATAATTCGATAAAACCTATAGACAGATGTTTAGTTTCGAGTAAAATCTTATCCACTGATCACCAAAAGCCTCTACACCAAAATAGTTTCGTTTACTTTTATTTATAATAAAGTCCGTTTTGAAGCAACTCGAGGACAATTTTGGAACGGACCTCGTCATTTTTAACTCCGGTCAGATGACGAGGACGACACTTCAGACAGTGTGTCTTAGAATATGAAGCCCAAACGATTAGTGGTTGTTGAACACATTGAATCCAAAAAACCCTACTTAGAATATTGTCACAAACACAGGCAAGAGTCGATCAGACATTATAAGATGCAATCAGAGAGACACAGGATGTCTCTGAATTCCTGAGATAACTATCTTTGAGACTGCATCTGATAAAATTTAACTCAATTTTCTCATTTTTTATTTCACGTTTTTGAAACTGCATCATTAAAATATTTAAAAATGTTTTTTAGTTATTAGCAAGTAAAAAGGATGATCTCAATTTCAACCTCCCTCGCCACACCAAGGTGAGAACATTTAGAGAATCATGATCAACTGAACTTGCACCAGAAAAAATGTCGGATCTTCAATGAAATTAAAGCTTGGACCCTCATTGCTCTGACCACAAAGCTACTTAACCACTTGGCCACAGAGGCCCTGTGAAGAAATTTCTAATCATCATTGTGTGTATGCCTTCACCACCTGACGCATTCAAGAAATTTATCCAATAGAGTCATTTTACGTGAATCAAGTAGTAAATGTCACCTAACTGTCCATTGTCTTAAGCTGTGACGCCATGCATCTTTTCACTTGGAAGATTCTAGAATATACGAGTTTTCTGACTTGTTTATATTGGTTTCACGGAAGCGACTTTTCCAGTAATCTTCCAGTTTAAGCGATCGCCACATCCAATTGGATTCCATACCAAACGCCAAGTTCGAATCACTTTTTTCTTAAGTACACAAAACACCAAAAAGAGCGATAAAGAATAATTATGGCAACCTTTTCAGAAAACTAGGCTCTTATTTTAAGTGAAAATTGAGAGCTACAGCAATAGGAAAAAAGAATTTAATATTTTCAAAGTATCCTTAAGCCATAACATTAGAAAACTCCATTTTAAACATAAATTAATATCTTCATAAAGGTGCTGAAATTTTGAAGATTCCCATTGACTTAACATTATCACCGGAAGTTGATGGTCTAAGATGGAAGTCCTACTTTACTACATGTAAACAAAACAGAAAACTCGTCCATTAGAAGCACTGAATTCCAGAATAGACCCGTTAAATTGCGCTTATGATATTCATCACGTGAACTACTTCTTAATCGGAGATGAACTCAATATCATTTGTTGTGGACTCGAACCTTGATGTGATTGATTACAATGGGGAGAAAGAAACCATCCATATAAAAGATTATCCTGTTTATTTGCTACATTTCACTCTATTGTTTTTTTTAATTAACTCCAAATGGCTAATGCGTATAAAGATCGGACTAAACTTTCATACCATCCTGGAGTTTTATCTGATAGTATCAGGCCTTTCCGTAGAAGTTTGAAAGGGGGGGGGGGGGGGAAAAATCGCAGATGACGTGTTCGCTCATCTGCTTTAAAAGAACTATTTTGGGTCGTGCCTGGCATTTTCGCCTTCGCATTGAGCGAGCCAAGTGATGAAAATTTTAGCTCTGGGCAGAAATTCTGAACGTCTCAATGAAACGTGCATTTTTATCAAAAGGATAGAATGCGCATTAGAGCTATAGCGGGAGTTTATTTTGTTCCTTCTGGCTGCTAAAAGACGCTGCATGTTTTTAAAATTTGTGAAGGACAGATGTCGGCCTGTTACGTGTTAGTTTATCTACTACAAGCCTGCTGTTTGATTTGTGCTTGGCATTTTTGACAAGTATCGGTTGGCAATGAAAATGTGAGTGTTGGACACTGCAGGTCTGAAACAAGTGTTGTGTATTTTACTTCAGTAGGGTAGAAAGCATATTAAAGCTATAGAAAGAGACAGTTGCTCTTGGGTTTTGCCTCTGAAGTAAATTGTGTCGTTCAGGGATTACACTGGCCTCCTACGACCAACTCCAGCCACCACCTGTCAAAATCAAGGTTGACATGTCTTTCCTGTCGATGAGCTTGGACAACTCGTATCGGAATGTGGTAAGTTGGACTTCGGGATTTTTTTTTAATAAAGCATACTTACTGAATGGTGTGTGTATTTTTCAACGAGATTAATGAATGTTATAACTGACTTTTAGTATTACTTTTGATGCATTATTTTGGGATATCTGAAGGTGGGGTCTTGCTGGAGTCTTTAAGATTTTGCAGAGACGGTCGCAATTTTATTGTAAGGAAAACAAAAAAATTTGGGTGATTTACTTAGTCTCAAATAAAGAACTAAAGTGGTATTTAAATTTTAAAAGATGCGTGATCTCTTCTAAAATATATTTATGCTGATTGTTGACCTATGAAATGTCTTAACGTCCGATGTTTGACGCCATTCTGATGTATACTTTCTTCGTTATATTCGACATTGCAATGGCAGTTATCACAAAGTGAGGGTGTGCTACCGAGAAAACCTATTCAGCGTCAATAATTTATAACTAATATAAATGTTTATCGAGACTGATAACTTTACTCTTATCTTCAGTTATTCTTTGAAGTTACTTATAGAAAGGAGCATTTAATTCAGATTTGCAAAGTGAATTAAATACTTTCGTAAATAGTGCCTGTGACTAGTGGATGCATCTCGTAGCTGAATAAGTAGGTAGGCTGTACGAATCGCAACTATACAACATGTATGAATTTTATTAAAAACCTTTAAGTGTTAACTTGTTAAAATCTGTCTGCAATTTAAAAGTTCTCATTGGATTTTGAACTTTTTAAATTTTGTATTGAGAGCACTGGAGCATTGTTGGGTAGCATTCCGTATTGCTGATATGGTCATTATCATTCATTGTTTTGTCTGAGAACGGCTGGTAGAAAAGATTGTGACGTGGGAACTTTTCTCTTGAGCGCTCACGATGTATATCGAACAGTTTGCAAAAATTACGGGATATTTCAAAATGGACATGAAGACATAAAAATGCACTTGATTTATTTTTTTAAACAAGAACATCAGAAAAGCAACCTATAAGAAAGTAGTTCGATTAGTAATGGGGAACTGTCTGGAAAACCGCACAATACCTCTTGAACTGAAAGTTATGCTAAAGCAAGAGTGGCAGAGGGGCCCACAATAAATGCTGGGTAGTGGATTCAGTATATTTTGTAGGATCCTTTCAAAACCACTGAGTGATGAACTATGAACAAAATCTGTTTATGGCCCATCACTCTTGGTGGCTTTGGAAATCTTGGGTGACCATGCATCCTACTGAACACTCAATGTGTGACACTCGTGCAGCTTGACATGCTTCTGTTCACCCCACCAATATAACGATAGTTTGCATCTCACTTGCATAATCGAATAACTTTCTTTGAATTGCTGTTTCCTTCCCTGCTGTTCTTGTTTAAACCCTTAACCATGTTTTCTCTATCTTAATTGGATAACGGCTTCCGTTTTAGAAATGTGTTGCATTGATCCAATTAAGTGTCACTTCCCTTGATGTTTATGGATTACGTGTCATTTTGGTATCGAATTATAGCGTCTATGACGGACGTAATTTTAGACTACAAGTTTCAAAATGAGACAATTAGATGCACGAACCACACTCGGTGACCATAGTTAAGGGGAATAAAAATGTCGGATGCTTGATTTTTCTTTTGCTTCTTATTCATCTTGAATATTCGCAAATTATCATGAGCAGTGTTTATCGAAGTGGCGATTTCATTTAAATACAGCAAATTCATTTTTAGCATAATGTTGGTAGGCTGGATAACTACCTGCAAATTGCGTCATGGACATGCAAGTGCAAGACTCATTCGAAACCCTTTACAGGTTAGTCCGTTGTGCCTACAACTACCAAATTTGACAGTTACTTCTTGAGTATCAGGTGCTCATCAAGAAAGCGATGTTTTTTAAATATTTAAGGCTTTAATTAAAAAATTATCCGAACTGTCAACGACTTTCCTCGGTGACTTCTGAGCATATTATTACACAAAAATAATTTTTACACAACTTTTTCAATTCGAAAAAGAAATGCCCTTTCAGTGATACCAGTTCTCTTTTAATTTTTAAAAACATTGAGTATTTTAAAACAATCTTCGTTGTTTAGTTACTGCGTTTATACTGCACGCATTGCGACGATACTAGTTTTTTTTTAGTGCACGTTATGTTGCTTTAATGAAGAGTAAATTCTTAAAATTAAGACGAAAGAATTAAGCCTAAAACATGATGCGATGTTTCGGAACTAAATTTTCGAATTCCCTTAATTTTTTTCCGGTCAACGAGTACTTTATTCTACGTCTGTCCTCTTGCGAAAATGGACAAATATAATTTTTTATAATGCTGATACTTTAATAAAGCATAAGATGCATTGGGTACAAAAAAATATTGACCGAACAACGGCTACTGAACTAACACTGGGGAATGTTTTGTTAACCGGATGGTTAATAAAATTAAACTAAAAATCAGTCCTCATAAAGTGTACCTAAATATACCGAAACTCATCGAAACATTCATTCATGTAAATTGAATTCTTTTTAAAAGCTTAAAGCCAAATTATACAATTCAACTAGAAGCATTGTTTTTAATAGAAGAATATTAAAGGAAACAATGTCATTCCGTTTAAGAAATCATTGCCAAGTTAAGATTGGCCAAAAGATGCAGACATGCAACGTCGAGGCGTGGCCCTGGAGATGGCGTCTAGAGGTTTTTCTGTAATTAAACAGGCCTGATGTTTGCTTTGCGAATGCAAAATGTTTGAAGAAACGGTTACTAGTATTTAAAGTTTTTTCCAGCAGGCGCCCGTATGCAGGTGATAATTATGTTGTGCATCGTATTGCATACTTCTAATGTTCTTTATAAAAGTGCAATTTTTACTTACAGAATCTTTGTTTAATATAAAACAAATAACTACATGAATAAAAGTTGCATTTATTTTCGTAAAATAACGATATAGATATGCAATACGATGCACGATATTGACATTTCTTTGTATACACGCGCCCCGGAAGGTTAAATGATTGTTTACTTTTAAGGGTCAACAACAAAATTGAATACACATAACCGTAGTTTCTAGACATAATTAGAATCTTTAGAACGATTAAAATTGTTACGAAATATTTAAAAAATAAAACGTCAAACGGAACAATAAATAAAAGCAAAATAATTTAAACCACAGAATCTCGTGTAGCAATAATCAAATAAAATTTTCTACTCGAGCGAATGAATAACACGAAGCATAAAATATTGGCTCCTATACCCATACGTAACAAGAAAAAAAACTGTCGCTTGGCCTGACAGTTTACTTAATGTATCGGATAATTTTTATTTTAAGTTGGTGGCAAGACACACGCCTATTTCTAAAACGTATGTTTACTTAATTTCTGAAATACACGGGAATCGCAGGAAGTGTACGAACTCGGTGCATGGAAGCGTAACCATTCGGGAAGTTTATCAGTATGCGACTTATCCGACCTTGCATGCTATACGATACTAATTCGTCTCGGATCACTACCGCGAATGCGAACTTCCCATGTGTTATGCTTGCAACTCGGTTTTATCTATCCGGACATTATTCGTTAGAATATCCCGATTTTAATCTCATGGATGGAATCGGTTTGGTGCGATGCGACGCTTCCTTTTTCTTGAAGGATTTACCGAGTGATCCTCCACATTCTAATTTACTGCTGTACCTTAAAGATGTAGGGTTTTATGCTTCCATTTGAAATGAATTTTGTTTATTTGGTAATTTTTTTATATTTTTAATTTTTTTGGTTTCATTATGGATATCGAATGCCTGTAAAATTTGTTTTTGGTTTGCTGAACTTCAATCTTGAATGGCGCTATAACTTAATATAGTTGTTGCGCCACGAAACAAATGTATGAAATCAAACCCCTAACGCATACAGTGGTAAAAAAAATTTCAGTACAGAAGCGAACGTTACGAATAAATTAGCATAATTTTTAATCTTGTCTTCATACATTTAGAATTGCTGAAATATGCTTAATTGGAGTCTTTAAAATGAACTTATAATAAATGTCTGCTTTTACAAAACGTGGCAAGTGTTTCAATTGAAATAATTTAGTATATATTGTGAAGAGCCATGCAAAAAACGCTTCCGTACTCGATATGCAAATAAATTCTGAAGTCTTTTTCAAATGACACACAGTAAATTTCTGAAACTGGAGCATACGTATGCGTCATGAAGTGATGACAATTGTTTGGTTCTGGCTTGTAGCGGATCGTATTAAAATGGAAGTTTATAAACCTATTCGAGAGTTAGTGATTCATTTGCGAAATGGCGAATTATCTGTGAAAAACAAATTGGTGAAATCTTTAATAAATTGAAGTATACAGTTCAATATATTAATGGGATACCATGAGCTTTAAACTCTTGAAAATGGGAATCGATACGGAAGACCTCCGAATCTAAACCACTTACGAACGAATAAGTGCACCTCAAGTCGGAGCTGATTTAAAGTCTGATTAAAACATTACTCACCGCTTGAGGCGTTATTTCAATGTCATTCAAAAGCAGGTGACAATAAACGTGCGTCCTGTATAAGTCTAACAGGAAAAAGAACCTCGAATTTTTAAAGAAGCATGTAAGTTAGCTTTTATCTTCAATTTTTTAGCGATTAATCAAAATGAAATATCCATGGGTCAGATTTTCGAGTTATGTTCTGAGAAAATCAAACAAATGCTAAGATTTTATGTGGAACTCTCAAGCACGGTGTGGAGGCTTCATGGTGTGAGGATGTATAAAAGTGCTGCTGGTGTCGTCAATTTATGTTTTATAGAAGGAAATATGGATGAATACTTTTATCTTGACATTCTAAAGCAAAACTTCTTAAGGTACCAGACTAGATTCAGAGAATTTTTTTTAAAAGCATGCACAAAAGACTTGGAGCTAAATAACAATAATAGGCTTAAATCACAAATAGAAATGAAAACTCGTATCAGTTTTTGAAAATTTTTTGTCAAGAAAACGGCATAATTGAAAAACTATAGGACATATTTAATTTTAATTTCGCATGCTTACTTTTCAAACTATCTAGAATGTAATAGACCTCAAGATAAAATTTATTTTAATAAATATTTTATGAACATTCAAAGTTGGCATCATTGACTTTTCGCCAGAATTATCCTATGTTTCGAACAGAAAGCGACCGTAAAACTTGATCAAATAAAGCTATTATAAAATCTGCCGTCTGTTACACTTTCAAAGGTTTTAGACGCATGTGAACCAAATTTCAATGAATTTTAATGAATTGTTTTGGAGATGTCGCGTTTTTCGTGGACCAATTTTAGTGAAACTTTCATTTTTCAGAAAACTCATTTAAAAATAGAACACATTAGTTGAAATAAATATCAGGGACTAAAATATCATCAAGGAATGAATATATATATATAATCTAGGAATAAGAATAAAAACAAAGACTGTTTAGAATCTTTAAAGTTTTGGCTTTATTTTTAGACCATAAAAAATTCTTAATTTTTTCTTCGAAAATCACTTTTTCAACCTAGTCGAATACCTTAACTAGTGCAGAAAAATTGTTCCTTGGAACTACATTTACTTTCCAGCAGAGCAACGGTCTTGGACATTTCCGAGATTAGTCAAGAATGGTGCCTGTATCTTTTTGCACGGAAGCTTCATAACCCACCCTATTTAAACTCCATCGAATATTTATGGAAGATATCGACCGTGAACTCAAGAAATATGACATCAAGAACTTGGTCGAATTGAAAAGTGCCATTCAGAAAATTTGGAGCAACATTTCGCCCGAAACAACAAAAAATACTCTTGGTAGTCGTGACACAAAACGTTTGAGAGGAGTAATAAAGGCCAGAGGAGGGCCACAGACCATTAATTATAACTTGGTTAACATGAAAGATATTTCTTAAACTATTTAAAATACCATACGGAAACTTTTGTTTCTCATTAGTGGCATATTTTATTCCTTTAAATTTATTAAATTAAACCGATATTTTTCTTTATTTCTACAATATATTCAATTGTGTTGAACCAATTTATTTTCATTTTCTTCAAAATAGATTGTGTGACAAATCAAACTTTTATTTACGGCCATAGCTGGGTACGGAAACTTTTTACCCTCTGTACGATAGCTTCTGGAATATGGAATTTCTGTATATTAATGCGTTGCCTTCAGATTATAAGTGTAAAATCTAATTTAAAAAAAACTTGTACGGTTTTTCTTCCGCCACTCTGTGACCTTTTTGAGTGAGCTTTAGCTAATTTTAGTGGCATTCGATTCATGAGATCCTCGTCACCGGCGTAGAATAATTTCCATTTGATACACTGAGTGAACTGTCAGACCAGCTGACAGTTTCTGTGTGAAAATTGTGTTCTTTTTTCATATTCTGTGTCTGTTAGCCAGCGATGCTGACTTTCCAACCTTATTTTGCTGCAAGATTCCGATTCATTAGATCTCCTTCTGGAAGAAAGCTTCGGTTGCCTGGTGTTAGTATCGATTCAGTATTAATTTTGAGAAAATATTCCTCGCATATCCGCCGTGTTTGCTGATTTGATACATAGTAAATGTTTTGCCTCGGTTTAAATGTCCTCGTGTTTCAGTGGCACGGAAGTGTAAAAAAAATATGGTCCTAACTTTTAATGTCATCCTCGTCTAGCGACAACTGAAAATGAGAATGTTTGGAGAATCACGCTTTTAAGAATCAACTAAGAAATGTTATCATATCTGTCAAATAATGGACGCTAAAACAAAACCGTAAGTCTGAGGCTGATATGGAAATATGCTAAGCAGACTGGAATTTTAATTTTTTAGGAATTTTATTTATTTTAGCTTAATTAACTTATTGTACTTTCCAGGGTCTGCCGCTTTTTGTTTCGACGTACATATTTGAAAGAAATTTACAACGCCAATAAAAGCGCATTTTTAGAAACTTATTTCACTTTTTAATCTCTAATATATAACATAATTAATGATTATGAATATCAGGGAGTCTTGTATTGAGTTTTTATGAATTTCACAACCAGATGACGCCACTCGTTTGGAATCAAAATTTGATATTAATAGATTTATTGATAATCAAGTTCTAAAAATATTGCATTATCGTCAATCTTCGGAAGTACAAAATTTCAAACTCTGGTGCATTTGGAAGTGAGAGAAAGAGATTACAAAATTCCATCGTTACAAACATGAAGTTATATAAAAGCATTTAACACTCTCGTGGAAACAGAGGAACTGTTAGGAAGATTAAACTATTTTTCGAAAGTTGCACATATTATATACACAACCTAAAAAAACAACTTTCTAATGTGCGCCAAATTGTACTGCTGATTACGGGTTGATTTCTTGAGCTTCGAAGACTTCGAATCTAAGCCATGCATCTTAGAATTGGAAGAATTTTAAGCGCAAGAAATATTAACTCCTTTTCTTATTTTTAAGTCTTTTATTATAAAAGAGCTTTAATTGTTAACTGGAAATGACGAAATATTTCATTCTGAAGCGAGCGAACAAAAGTTAAACCTCGTCGCTTAACCCCTTAACATGCAATGACTTTTCTGACACGAGTATCGAATTACAGAATTTTTGCTATTTAAAACCGTATTTAGGTCAACGTAAAAATTTTAAATAAAAAAAAGATTCGCTAAAATGTCTCGAGTATCCTTTACCATCTTAAATAGATTGAAATAATAAGTATCCCAAATGGGTGGCGGCATCTTATTAGAATGTTAAATACAATCGTATGCCAGGGAGTTAACAAGCAACACCACCCATCTCAATTTTTTGAAATTTCAAAGAAGATTCAAATGAAGTTTTCGCAACCAATATTTGTAAATTTGTTTTCACGTCTGGTTGGAACATGTGGTCTCGTGTTCATAGATCTTTAAAAAATTCAGAAATTTTCGTTATTAGTTGCCAAAAATTCATTTGAATCTTCCTCTTTAAAATTTCAAAAAATTGAGATAGGTGGTGTTGCTTGTTAAGAAACGGTCTCCTGTTAACAGATTATGGACTTCCTGCGTTTTAGATTTTAGACATCATGAAAATTGTTATTGATTTGATCTTTGCTACAATTCGAAGCAAGCGCCGAATATCACAGTATTTAAATCGTGATTTTCAAACGTTATGGAAGCTGTATAGATATTTATCCATGTATAATTTCCGTTACTTATATTTTTGAGTTAATGTTACACTAGTAAAGCAACCAAATTACTCCGGAGTTTTTAAGATATAAGCATAGTTTGAAGTGCTTATACTGCAAGGCCTCTTTTAATTTTAAGACTTGAATATCTGTTGGTATTGGATGTTAAAATGCTACTTCGATAGTGGGGGAAAGTCTTTGAAGTCCCTATCGCACCAGCAGATAAGGAGAGCCGTCTCAAGGAATTATCCTTTCAGCCCTTCTTATCCGAAAAGCTGCTTTGGATTCTCAAGCTTCAGAGGTACGGTGCTCAACCTATTTGCACGAGTCGGCGGACTATTCGAAATGCGAATGCCGGAATGCACCACCAAATCAAGTCAATTTTCGGCTTTATTCAAATGGATAAAAAGCTCTTTATAACGTAGCATTAAAAGCTCTTTACAACGTAGCATTAAAAGCTCTTTACAACGTAGCATTAAAAGCTCTTTACAACGTAGCATTAAAAGCTCTTTACAACGTAGCATTAAAAGCTCTTTAGAACGTAGCTTTAAAAGCTCTTTAGAACGTAGCTTTAAAAGCTCTTTAGAACGTAGCGTAAAGTAGCATTTTTAGAACTAAAATGCTACTTTAATGGCGTCAATTTCGCCCTAAATAACTACTAGCAGATGGAGATGAGTGATTCGTTTGTGCCTTTTATATTCTTTACTGGTACGATAAGGCCATTGTAAAACTTGTATCAATTTAGTTTTCAGCCTTTGTTTTGAACGTGTAAACGCTTCAGTAAGTGTTTAATCGTATTCAATTATTTCAGGATTTCTGCGAAGGAGAACTCATAATCTTTGGTTCTGAGAAAGCCTACGAGCGGGATCCGAAAAGGTGTCTGGTAGAAGGAAAACAAATCCGATTCTTGCAGCTGAAGCTGGAGACCTTCCTACGTTTTCTAGCTCCATGGGCTGGCTTCACATTCAACTTCTTACCTCCATCTTAGATTTTCTATGGACTCCTTCATATCTTATGTAAGTGGGCCAATCAAGTTTATGAAACGGTAGCAATCTACTTTGGTGATTACATTTGTCTTACTTTCTAAGTTTAAAACTAATATTTTTAACTTTTGAGAGTAGTTCACCAACCTATAATTGGAGTGCAGTTCTTCAAATTAAAGCCTTTATTCTGAAAAGGTGCAACAAGCAGTCAAAATATCCCATATTTTAGAATGTGCACGATAAGTATTTGGATTGGATTTTAGATCGTAAAGCCTTTTTAAAGAGGCGTTCTTTAATACAATTGTTATTTATTTACAAATTTCAGTGACAGAAATGTCTCATTTTAATTGATTCAAAAATTTAAGTGGTCTGTTTTCAGATCCGAAACTTAGCAGAGGATCCAACATTTCAGTCTCGTACTGCAGCTTTTCGAATCATATTCTGTCTAGTTTAGAACTTTGAAACTGCATCCTTACTTGAGGGTTATGAAAACTGGTACATCAACACTAGATGAGAATAACTGGAAATAAACGCTCGTACTGTAGAAGTTTTCTATCATGAGGCCATTCTAGGTACTTGTTCAATTCACAAGCTGAAATTCTTGTAACTAATTCGATGATGTAGGCTAGCTGCAACTCAAATTCTATTATAAAATAGGCATCGGTCATTTCACTTAATGAACACATGTGAAATATAAGCTAGTTTAACTTAAAAACACAGATCTATCGTACATCAAGAGAAAGTGGCATCAACACTATAGGTAAAGATAACTTTCAAACTTTAAATTTATAATGGAAGAAAAATTGATTACGGGAACTTTAATGAAATGGTTTGTCGAAACTTCATGCTGTTGGAATTGAAAGTAATCTTTCATTCAATTATATTTAAGAATTTAGCTCACAGTAAGTAGATAGTTTCGCGGATACACTTGGTGTTATGTTGAGCTCGATCGTCTTGAATCGGTATTCAGTTTACTGTCTTTAAGATAGTTTTATGGCTCTCGAATGGTTTAGGCACATTTTATCCAAAGTGTGGATCATACGCCAATATAATATCCACATACTTACTTAGTCTATTCAGTTGAAGCCCAGGAGTTATAAATAGCATTTTTGAAGAATTTACTTCGAAGTTGAACTGTTGTTTGACTTGCAATTTTTCCCGAAAAGTTTGAATAATCCAGGAAAGATGTCTTTACAGGTAAATTAAAGCTTATCAAAAATTTGACTATTAACTCTACCGGTGATTAGATGAGAAACTCTATATTCCAGAATTAATTGATCTAGAGACCCAAGAACACATGGGTCGTTAAATGCGTGGACAATAGCCAAGTATAGCGAAAAGTTGATATGCTGTCTCGATTTGAACCTTGATCCCTCCACATTACTAGCATAAGCATGGCATCGATAATTTAAAATGCTGAAATGCCGCCACAGCTTGAATTCGAAGCCGTAACGGAAACAGATTCGAAAGTTATGTAAAGACTAGGATTCCTATCAGGATAAGTACGATTAGGTAGCCCAGAGATGGATTAAAGGCATAGTCGAGTGACTGAAAAAGAAACCCAGCTAATGGCTGGACGATTTTTCCTTCCAATGTTTTCTGTATGCATGGCATGTATCCGGTGGGCTTAAGAAAAAAAATCGGTTTAACCCCTTGCCACTTGATTTTATTTAACCTTTTAATTAGATACCACCATTCATTGAGGATAATTTTCATTTCAATCTATTTAAGATGGTAAAGGATACTTGAGACATTTAACCGTGTCCAGGTGATTTTTGTATTTAAAATTGTTACGTTGACTTAATACGGATTTAAATAGCAAAAATTTTCTAATTTGATGCACGTGCCAGAGACGTCATTGTATGTTAAGTGGTTAATCGTAGTTGCAATATTAAACGTTTACGGAAGAGCCTTTCGGAATTCTTAGTTTTATGGGCCCAAGTTTGGTTAGTTTGTCTCTTATTGGATTCTGTTAATATCCCATACAATATAGATATGTGCGGTATGCATGACAACAATTTCAACTTCATGGACTTGAGAACTTTCAGATTCTTTTTCCACTGTAGATGCTAAAAGTATAAATTTTATTTTCTTTAAGAGAAGGAAAAGGGATGCCAAGATACGCCCCGGGGCTGAGATAGATGTAGGGCAATGGTTAGGGGGGGATGCGTGAGAAAACGCCAGGCACGAAAACGTGAAAATGATAAATAATGAAAAAATAAAAATCCTCGTTCAACACAAAACACAAGTTATTAATATCGGAAGGGCGCCCTTTAAAACAGGCAAGACGTTAAATAGCAAAATATTTTTATTAATTTAGAACTCTAAAATTTAGAGACGGGTGGAAAAAAAATTAAGACATCGTTAGAAATGGGAAGCGATAAACATGTAGAAACTTTGACACCAAACACTGAAAGGCTGGGAACCGCTGGGATATAGAGCTCAGAAATAAGTTGAGAATGTTCGTCTGACCCTTTTCCCATTGCGAGAGAAGTGTAGGGCGGGGTGGGTGCCAGCCGGCTGGTAAGAGGGCGGGATTTAGGAAATTCCTAGATACAATTGGGCCTTGCCACTCCGTCATCTAAAGAAACTTGATTTATACTTTTAGATTTAAACTTGTGGAAAAACGTCTGATGTTCTCAGGGGAAAAAATTGGTTTGCTTTCTACCTTAGGCCCAACAATGGACGAGCTGTCCGAGAGTTTCTTCACAACATTTTTTAAAAATTTTAACAAAGAAATTGGCTAGAATTTGTAAATGAATTTAATATAAAACTTCAAATAAATGGAAACTGCGCACGAATGGTTTGAATGCCAAATAATCTTTGCTTTTCCTGCAAGAGCTTGATTTAAAGTTTAAGTAATGGCTTGGCGAATCTCTCTTTCAAACGTTACATGCAGAAGCAGGTCTTCTGTTGCAGATGAAGCAAAGATATGTCTTCCTTGTATACCACCAAAGAGTAATCTATCTTCTCCCCACGTCAGGTGATATATTCTCCACATGTGGCGATACAATAGAGCAGGTGACACTACCTGCTGAGAATAGGATGATAAATTCATTTTCTCCATCAAGTGTATTCTAATACTTGTACTCTTCCGCACTTAAAACAACTTGAAACGACTGAAATTTCTTCAAGATACCTCTAGTAGGGAGAGATTATGTATCGGGCCAACTGGATAGTTCACAAAACAATTTTCATAAAAGAATTGCTTAATATTCGGGACAGAGTATCCTGTTGATATAGAATAACAGGTTTTCCGTGCTTCATTCAACCATGGCCAGTTAACTGCAATATAGTATAGAACACCTTCTCATATTCCTGTGGTTGTAACCATTGCAGCTACTGAGCGGTTGAATGAAAACGTCACCTTTTATCAAAGATCGCAAATAAAAATCAAATAAAAATATATAAAAATAAAATCTTTGAAGATAGGCTTGTTACAGTGCATAGGAAATGCAGATGGATAGATAACATTTCAATGGTTGAGTTGAGGCCAGTGGCTAAATGGAAACAAAACGTAAACCTAAGGCTTGAGTAATTATAAAATTAAAATACACAATCAAGAATAGTGCAAAAAGCATGAAAAACTTCACGATATTAACACTGAAAATGGAACAAATTAAATTGCAGTGTAGTATATAATGTTAAGAATTAAATGTTTTAGGCACAATACTTTTTATAAAATTCATTCTTCGTTAATCACAACATCGTAGTCATTAATTAAAATAACACTGCATTTTCTTCTCGTGCTACTTAAATAAAATGAAAAGTGCATTTTTAATGCATAAATAAGGCTGAAACATGCATTGTATTGCATCTTTTGCGATAGTTTTTACATTAATGGATATCGCAGATGGCTTCCATCATTACGAATTGTAGCATGCTTAGATCGATTCCTCTAATGCTGCATCCCTCAGCGTTCAATTTTTCTTTAAGATACAGTTTTCTATCAACTGTATTACACAATGTCTAAATTTAAGTGTTAAAAGACGAAAATTAAAATTCTATTTGATGTACTTTCAACGTAAAATTTGCTTTTGGGTTGTTTCTTTGAAAGCAGGTTCGGCTTTTGCATTCAAATGGTTGGTGAACTACCCCGCAGCAAAACATGCCACATTTAAATCGCCAAGAATTCAGTAATATACTATAATATTGTGCACTGCCGTTAGCTAATTACTCCAAATGGTGCCAAATATAGCCTTCAAATTCTGTGTGACAACTGTATATATAACTCGTCATTAATGCTAAGTAAATACAGCCATTGATTTGCTATTCGTAAAATGAAATATAATGCATCATTTTATTTTTGAATATGTTGTATATATTATGTGTTGTATATGTACTATATTGCACATGTTGATATTTCTCAATTACTGCTCGTAAAAGGATTCTAATTGTATTTGTTGGTTCATGTAGTATGCAAGATATTTAGAAAATTAATGTATTTTGTGTATTGAGGTTGGGTGATGTTTTATAACGCATTATCTGTCAAAACTCTATTCCACTTTTTCGAAAAAAAAATACATTAATAAGATGAACGAAATAAGAAAACTTTCTGAAGTTTTTTAATTGGAACTGGTTAATTATCTTTATTTAGAATTAATTATCCTTTTTAATTAAAAATGATTTTTATTGGATTTGTAACTTTTATAGTAGTCGGTTCAACGCTTAGATACGAAAATCATGGCTAAAAAATTGAACCGTTTAGATGAGAATAAAAAGAAAAGCGTCCCCAAAAAGAGGCAATGGCGGATAATGGGTTAATGTTATTAAATGATGCATCCTTATTTCTTTAGCTAAAGTCCGGTAATGTAGTATTGGTAATATTTGATTGTAACTTGTCTAAAGAAGCGATGTAAATATTTAGAATTGTAGGCAAGGTTCTTAATTTCTTGGGAAATTCCAAGCATCCAATTATAACTTGACATGCTAGAAGTTTTATTCCTTCAGTACGATTCGACAAAATAGAAGTGACCAGGACCACTAAAATCAACATGATTTATTAAAATCAGCTATGATATTGAGACCAAAATAATAGCGAAAATAAAGCCAGAGAATAAATGGAATCGGACAAGGGTAACACCCAACATTGAGATCCTAAACTGTTGCATGTCATCTGACTACGGTTCAAAATGGCTCTGTCCGTCCCAAGAAAATTTCATAATGCTTTAAAAATGGGACGCAAATATAGCTGAACTAAATGAAAATTGGAAAATCGCTTACAAGAAATGACGCCTTTATCTGTATTCCACCACAAAAAAACACAATCGTAACTTAAGAATGTTTAATCCTATATTCGTAATATCTCTGGTTACCCCGTGGTCATGATGGTGGGTATTGTGATTAGAGGGTCAAAAATTCGTTTAGCAAATATTTAAATATAAGTAAGTTTTACTTTACACTACGGCACACTCCTGACTCCAGAGATAAAATCTCCGGTTTGCAGTTTGGCCGAGTGTGCGTAGAAACTTTATTGAACAAAAAAGGAAAGGGTTACATACAGTGTTTAACATCGAAGAAAAACATGTGAAAATTGAAAAATGTGTGTTTATATATGAAAAGAAAGACTCGCGAAGCAAAAACAATTTTAAGACGGGTCCCAAAATTTCTCTGCATCTATATACTTGTAGGACTGATTAGGGTCCTAGGTATCGACCCTCTAGAGGGTCTTGGTCCACAAGTCTGTACTGTAAAACTTCGCATTAATTACATAAGATACTTATTTACATTTTTATGTAATAATTTAAATGCTTTTGGCTCAATCTGTTTGCAAAATCGACTTTTTTTGAACATTAAATAGCCAAAACAATTATACCGACTATTGTATCGGTGAAATATGTATTCGCTTTATTTTTTGTTGGTTGATTTGATTAGTTTTGATTTTACTAACTGAATAGTATGTAGTTTGATTTTAACTACAAACATTTATAGTCGGATTGTTTCTCTCCCATTGCTTATTCGGTAATTCGATCAATAGCTGAGCTTGCTAGTGTTATATAAATGTTCCAAGATTCTTCATAGCATCGTAAGTCTTGTGGCAACGCTTACTGGCATCTATTAAAGTGATCCATTTCCATCGTACAAAATATTTTAAAAATAGTATATATAATTTCAAGTGTCGTAACTTTACAATGCTCGGTGAAACAGAATATACAAGGAAGAAACTTTTAAAATATTTAAGCATATGATGGTATAATGATATATAAAAAAATTCAATCTTTTCTTGATAAGGAAAATTTCAGGGCTGTTTCGGGAAACAGCTGCCCAGGGTTCGATTTGCTTTGCAAGAAGTAGAACAGACCCCTCTAGCGCCTGTGGAAAAGGACCCATTGGGGTGGGTAATGAAAACATTGGGACGGAAGCGTAGTTGTCTTTGAAGATGCATTTTCCATTGCTTTGGGATGCAGTTTATATTGCCCATCGTAATAATTAGTTATTGAGTGATGGTCGTTTCATTAGCGATGATTTGAGCTTTCAACACTCGGCTATTGACAAACTTGGTAGGAAACTTTCATCGCCCTTTATTCCATTTCTCCAATTCATTTGTAACCTAACCACCCTAGTATTTTGGACGCTTTCAAATTCGTTTTCCTTAAGTTTTCCTATGCTAGGAGTTGGGAAGCCGTTTTAATGGGATTAAAACCATAAAGATTTATTATCCATAGCTGCAATCTGCTACGTCTGGCAGAATTGCAGTTTGATCTAAATAACGTATATTATAGTTACAAAAACAAAACTTCCGTTTAGTAAATATTAGATTGCAAAAAGGATTCATGATCCTTGCATGTTCTCTTACTTTTAATATCTTCTAAGTATTCTGTTCTCTGGATTTGAGGTTGGTTCTAGTATATGTAACTTTCAGTAGGTTTTAGGATCGAAACCAATAATCACTTTCTTGTTATTCGGCATTAGTGTGATGCAGTGAGATGAGTCACAATAGTTTTGAAAAGAAACGGAATAATCGACGCCTGTGGGAAATATTTCAGTCGTCAATTACTGTTTTGCATATCCGTTATAATATTTCATGTCTTCCATTTTTCATGTGGCTTGCAATATGAATCTTCGAACCGGGGATATATCACTATTTGAAATCTACTAAAATCATCGATTTTAGGTTCCAAGAAATGGCTCAGCTGTTATTTAGTAATATAATAGCAACTGCGACGATTCCCTAGATGTCACGCTGTTCAAATAGTATCGTACTCGAAATTTAGCGATTGGATATTACTCGATTTTCTTCACACTAATATTTCACCTGAGCCACTCTGATGTTAAATTCATCCACATTTTTACGTTTTGCATTTATTGAAAGTTGAAATATTGAGTTGGCCGAACTTCGAGTTACTTTCTTTTACATTAGGAACGTTCTTCAAACAAAGATGACTAGTACGTTTCAATTCAACCTATATCCCATCTTGCTCTTCCATTTTTCTAGATGTAGGTCTATTTCTGTTTGAATTAACGCTTGCTTCTCTCGGCAGTTTGGCTTGAAGACCGTGTTTTGGTCTCGAAGAAGAAATTGGAAAACGTAAATGATCAATTTCACAAAAAAGGCCAAATTTCCGGGTCTGCTTCCATTCCATTTGGTGCATTTTTCTGCTGCAGTGCCCGTCTTTAGATTGGAAACTCACTGGTTGGCATCTTACCGCAACTGGAACGAAAGCTGATTTATTCAACTGGAGTACCACCATGGAACATGAACCTCACTCAGAATTGTTTAATCAAATGGTTAAATTTTTGTTATCAACGTAACAGTGTAATACTTCTATCCTTGCAGGGGAGGCATAAAAAAAATTGAAAAATCGGGATGACCAGTTGTGGGATTAAAGTTCAGCCTGATGCATATTTAGAAGGAATTAGTTAAAATGTGTCACCAACGGCAGTTGATCATATGTGGTGGTTGGTAAAAACATAGTAGGGCCCATTTTTCAAGGGAATAGTGTCCTATTATATGGTGCGAAGTGGGTCAGTCTTCTTGGTAGCTGCCACGTGATCGAGAGGCTTAGTCGGGGTCTTTAATTGGAGTTGCAGCACTCGAATTGCTGCCGATACTCATATACACAAATTCAGTTGCAATAGGCGGCCTGATTTAGTTCCTATCATCGGTGTAATTGGTAAATTAACCAGACGTCTCAGATTAACTGGGACAGTCCCAGCTTGTCTACTTTTGATTTTTACTTTATTTAAATTCTTTTAGTATGCTTTACTGAATTCGGTTTTACTTGCGACTTTCTTCCTTTAAAAGATGCCTCAATCTCTTTGATTTTACAAGCGACTGCGGATAAGTTTTGAGGAATTCATGACAGTATGTCCACACACAATGAGGATACATTTGGATAGTAGTAGTGTTTCATAAACAACAGAACCTTGGAGACTTCGCCATTTAAGTAAACGTTTCATTGAAATTGCAATGAACATGCGTTATTAATGACTTTATCTTAAACGCAGTTGCATCCGTTTATTTTTAAAGGGATTATGAAGGAATAATGTATAAATAGCTGATTTCGCCGTCTAAATTTGCAATTCTTTCGGACGACTGTTTGTGGTAAAATGGTATGAGAACTTGAAGCCTATGAAACCTGGCTTGCATTTTCTGGGAGTTTAATCTTTTTCTCCAAGAATTCTTGAACAATTCATGACACTTTTATAATTTCTGCCATGTAAAATTTTGTTATTCCATGCATGTCCATACGTGTTTTCTCTATACCACTTGGAAAAATGGAATTGCTAAATACAAAGCATTATTGATAAGTAAAGAAATAACGTCTTTAAATAATTTAAATGTAGAAGTGTTTCGGAATAGTCTTCTTTCTAATCCTTCTGATCTGAATCGGATCAGATCCATGAGGTCTTTCGCCTTCATCACCTCCAGCATGAAATCCGGTCGCTTAAGCAGGTCATCATACACCAAGGCAACACGGTCAGGTAGATGTTGCGGAGTGGTCTCAATCGTGCTGCACTTTGTGCAGATATTGAACTTCTCACCACGAGAGATTCTGATGGTTTTTAAGTGACCGGAAGTTAAGCGAGTCAAAGCTGTTTGGTCTTTTCTATCCCCCTTAAAATGTATAGTAGCACCAGGGCCTTCACTACGATACTATGAATGAGATGGTGGATGCCTCCAAGAAATACTAACAAAGACCTTTCTTCTTGAGTATAACTCAAGGTAGGTCAAGGGTTTTACATTGGCCGGAGGCATGGTAGTACCTTCTTTAGCAAGACTATCGGAAATATCTTAATTTTAAATTTACATGTGATGGTGTCCATTGTAGATGAAGAGCACAAGAATTGCACAGGGTCTTGAGTTTGTTAAAGATATCCATTCCTCTCCTGTCACTAACATCACTCCAATTATCAAGGTATTGGACAACACTTAGGCTGTCCGAGAGAATCCACATATCGCCGAATAATTGATGTTCCAAAACAAAGTCTAAAGCCATATCAATGACGATAATTTCGGAGATGAAAACTGAGCAGTGGTCAGCATTTCTTCGTTTAAGAGAAGATTCTTCCTCCCGAACATGCTTAACGAAACCCCCACTACCTGTATGTCCAATTTCATTCTTGCTGCCATCAGTGTAAATCAGAGTAGCTTCAATGGGTATATTATTGATCACTTCGAGAGCAGCCTGTCTTAAGTATTTCGGATGCTGGAAGGATTTATTAGTGCGAGTCAATAACTTTGTATAGAAAAACACACCAGACAAAGAGTCTAAAGGAGACGTGATAGGTTTCAAAGAATTGAATTTGACAAGAGAATGCAATGCATCCATTTTCAAAGCATGGCCGAGGGGACTACTCTTTTTCAGTTTTATTTTGCCAACTTCTTAAAAAGTTAGCAGTACTATGTTGATTATTACAACTAAATAATTTACTAAAATATTTTGTAAGATTAAGTGTACTTCTCAGGCGCAAGGGCTGCAAATCAGCCTCATAGAGAACTATATCAGCCGGGGTGCTACCATGTAGTCCGGTGACTATGCGAGCCGCACTCAACTGTATCCTTTCCAACTTATCAAGATTTGTATCTGAGGCAAACTGATAAACCTATTCCAGAATCGGTCTGATAAGAGAAACGTAAGTTGTCCGTTAAGTCCCGGCATCAGCGCCCCAGTCGGAGCCGGAGATAAATTTCAATATATTCAGTCTCTTTTTAGCCTTTGTTACCAACAGATCGTTGTGTTTATTACACGTGATCTCAGGATCAAGGACAAACCCGAGGTATTTGGGGTTCCTCTCGCACTGCAAGATGTATCCATTAAGTGAAACTTTAAGGCTATATCTGTGTAAATGTCTGTTAGTTGTAAAGAATCCAGTTACAGATTTAAGAGGATTAAAACAAAGCTTGTGATCCGTAGCAAAATCCTGTATAAGCTGAATTATATTATTTAAGGAACAGTCTAGTTGCTAACGATGAATA
The DNA here is from genome assembly GCA_013235015.1 of Araneus ventricosus. NCBI lineage: Eukaryota > Metazoa > Arthropoda > Arachnida > Araneae > Araneidae > Araneus > Araneus ventricosus. The sequence goes on from BGPR01010196.1 coordinate 46,876, forward strand.
ATCTGAAGTACACTCGGTAGACTTAGTCAAACTGAAATGAACTTCTACTTCGTTTAAAATGGCAACCATAAAAATTGAAGACGCATCATTTAATTTCTATGAAAATGATAAAAAATTATTACGCTTAAAAATAACGGAGTATCCAACTCGATTATCAATCTTGGAGCAATTAGTATAAACTTGATTTCTTGTTTCTAAAAGCGAATCCCAATGGCGAGCTTGCACCAAGGAAAATCTTTAAATCTGAATAAACTTATATAAACAGATATAAAAGTGAAGTTATTTGAAACAAACCGATTAAAAAAAATCGTGCTTCACTCTCGGTGTTCAATCAACTGGTAGGTATCCTGAAAAAATATGCATAATTTTAAGCATCAAAACTTCTTCACTCTCTCAGAAACAATAGGCTGCCGATTCTGCAATAAGAATTAAAATGGTGTCTACTTGCCTAATTTAATGTCGTAACAAAAAAATTAGTAGGTATACAGGCTGTTTCTGCTTTGGTTCAGGGATTGCACCAACACCAAGAGTGTATGCGAGTTATATCTGCTATCGGATGAGAAATATCTTCGCTCGACGAAACGTGACAATTTTCGAATGCGAGTACCCTCTCGATTGTTCTTGCCCTTTTAGTTTCAAAATGGCACTCAAGTAGTTTCAAATGTGATGTTAACCGAACTAAATACAACATTTTAACTCATTTTTTTAGCATGAGATATATATAGTTTGAGAATCGTTGGTACAGAAGTGCGACCTTGAAGTTTTATTTATTTATTAACTCGGACAAGTTAAAATGTTTTTCATAGCTACTAGATAGGTTCTGACATTTGTCGCATTTTTATTTCTTTGAAAACTCGATCAGTTATAACCTGAGATGAATATGTACTCCTTGTAATTAGTTCTATTAAATAAATGAAATTGTTACTTGTGTTAAAAAATAATCTTATCATAGAATTTCTATAGTCCAAGTTTTTAGTATACCATTCTCGCATACTTTAAATATATTTGAATATTCTCGATGAATAATAGTAGTGGCAACTTCACACAAGTTTGTTTACATATATTTGACAAAACTTGTGCTACCAGTTTGTGCAAAATTACTTTTGGACAATAAGAATTTCTCTTTTTAAGCTTTTCTTATGATTGTGTATTAAAAATGCGGAGTTTCAAGCGGTCAATGACACTTTAAACGTTTGCGTCTGCTAATAGAATTACGTCGATCCCCATATGAATAGAAATTTAAAATATTCAAACTTCTTTCAGGAATATCGGAAAAACTAAAGCATTGTTTGAAGGCTTCTAGTTAGTAACTTTCTGTGGTTTACACTAGTTTGATTTCCCTCAAGAACATAAATTACCCATCCGTAAATTACTATGACAGCTGCTTACTTCACGTTACTTTAAAAACGTTATTTAAAAAAAGGCATTTGCAATTTTCAACAGTTTAGCCCTGTAGCCGCTTTTATTGTTGTCCAGGTACAGATATGCCTCCCGATTTTATACTCTGTAATAAAAATGATACTTTAAACACCACGATAATCTCGTTTCGCTAAGTTATTAAAACCCATGATCTATTTCGTAAGAGTAATAGTTCATGAAATAGAATGTCAAGTTTCTAAATTTCCATATCGTTCTGATTGTTTTAATCCTTTACGCCTCTTTCATCATTCGGATCCTAAAGCGACCATTCCTATGTTCATATAGATTGGTTATCATATACTTATGACAAGAGTATTATGTGAAAGGGCCTTAACATTTCACCTTTCACTTTATCCATCAGAAAACGCAAATTTATGATCTGTAAGGCGTTTATTCAGAGATTTAGGCAATAAATTCCTACGTTCACGTAAATTTAACTTTCTTAATATCAAACTTATTTGTTTGATTATTCGGAGATCAAAGAATGTCAAGTTTTAGTTAGATTTTAGAACGAGGGAAAATTTATTTGCTTGCACCATCCACTCGCATAATTATCAATATGCTACTTAGTACACACATTAAAATATTTTCATATAGCTTGAAGTCTAATAAACATAAATAATAGGAATAAATGAATGTTTTACAGACATTACAGCATTTAAGCTTAGTCAGATTTCAAAACTTGCTCTTCCAATAGTCGATTACGTCTGCGACCATCCTCGCGCATCTTCAAAATGATATGTTAGTCAATCAAATTAAATATCGAAACTTTATATATCTAGATGAAGAATTTTTTCTACTAGGTTTAACTATGAGTCAGAAATGCCATTTTAAATAAACTCGATAAATAAACCACTGCGATTAACAACTGTAGAGCGCCAGCTACATTAACAGTAAGACAACAAAGTGAAAGTTTATTAAGGGAAAAATTTGTAATTTCAGCATTAAAAAAATTACTTTTTTAATGGTATTCAATATTATAAACAGATTTCAGGCATTCCAATGGGTGTTACATTCTCCAGTTCACTTGCCAATATCTTCTTGCACTTTTTTGAGGATAAAATTACTAGGAATCTAATTTACGGTTACAGATACATGGATTATTTGCTTATTTTAAATTCTGACAACTTAATTTCATTATTGTTATCCAAAAGAACTTAATAAAATGAACTCTCATCAAAATAAAAGTACCTTTTCAGATATTAAAATTGAAATTTCTAAAACTTGATTGGCCTGTTTGATAAAAGAGCTGAATTTAATTTGAAGTGTAAAAATTTTTAGAATCTATATTGGAATGATAATCACAAAGGTTATAGTAACGTTATTTTTAGTCAAGCTAACAGAATTTAAAAATATATGCAATAGAAATGATTTTTTTAATGGCTTCGAATGTTTTCTTAAACTCTCAATGACAACCATTTCCCTTTTAATATTCACGGCATTAAAGATCTTATCCTTGAAAGCAGTCTGGAATATACAATCTAAAAAAATTTATTCATTGAGGCATAGATGGAAACTAAGGGCTTTTATTATTATGTCTAAATAGTTCCATTCCCTAAAATTTCCGGTTTCCCTCCTTCTGTTTTGTCTTTTCGAATATAGATTGTGCCATGGTTCTAATGTCACTTTTAAAAAATTGCTGATTACTTATTTTAACGGAAAGTTAGCGTGGGATTGCGATAGCGTGAGGACATTTTATTTGCTTTTCTCTATTCTGCGCATGCAGCAAGTTTATTTTTATGATGGCTGCTTTTATTAACAGCCAGATGACTAATATTTTTAAATCAATCTTGTGAGAGTTTTTATGTTTGTGTTTAGTTTTCATTTTTCTTTTAAAATAATGCTTTTTGATGTACAGATCTCCTTTGTCTTTTGTTGGGAAGTTTCGGGCTAAGAGAAACTATGTTTGGCGTAATGCAATTTCCCAATTTTTCAATCCGATCTGAATAACCCTTGAAGAAATGGACTTGATTGGATTCCTTGTTTAACTTGATTCCCTTTGAGTTTATTTTGGTTTTTTGGATTTCTTTGAATGACATTGATTTTCATTTATTCAGGGAAGATACAGTTGTCATCTAATATAAAAGGGTCTACAAGATTTTTCCTGCACAATCGTTTGATTAATTTCCGTGACGTTTGATGTATCATTTCAATGACAATTTTAGACCGTTACGTAAAATAAAAAATTCAGTGATATACGAATGAAATGTCAGGCCAGCTCAATGTTCCTAATTAAGGCTATGTACGGACGCTTCGTCTTCACCCAAAATCGCTTCCAAAGAGAGTCGAAAGTTGCTAAGGGTGTGTGCATTTTAACCAACTACACAACTGAGCAGTCAAGTTGCTATAAATATAGAATTGAAAATATTTTCTTGGATTAGAAGTGTCCAACAGTTCAATTGTAGCAACTCCGTGATACAGAAGCCGTAAACGGTGAACATTCCAAGTCGAGTCCTCAGCTCAACGGAGTCGAGAGAATAATCGCAAGTGAAGGTGTCCTCAGCTGGTGAACAACATGCCATGCCGAAATTAAACTCTAGAACTTACGGACGACATTACAAGGCCTTGCAGTTTTCAGATAAATGGAGCCATGGTCGCTAATGGTTATATTGAAGGAATGGAAAGTTGTATTGGAAATATTCTCAGCCCACCGTCAGTTAGCAGCGTCGAGCCCTCACTACTCGAAACTACTCGTCAACTAAACAGTAACATGGCTATGGAATCATTGCGGCTCAATACCACCAGTTCGGGCCGAGGCCAAAAAGATTTTACCGTTCATTGAACATATACAGTCATGGATCATTTGGTCCTAATCTCGATGTACATTATCCGTTTGCTCAAATCTGGGTCTTTAGATTAAAAAAGTGTCCACCAGATGAATTGTGCGGGGAATCAAGCCGTAAACATTGAACATTTCAAGCCGAGTCCTTAGTTCAACAGAGTAGAGCCGATAATCGCAAGCGAATGCGTCCCCAGCTGCTCAAGATCGTGCCATACCAAAATTCAAACTCTGGAACTTATGGATGACATTATAAAGCCTTTTAGTTTTCATATGAATGGAGACATGACCAGTACCGACTGGAGCCCCACAATACATCAGAACAGTCGTCAACTAAACAGTAAGATAGCTTTGACATCCTTGCGGCTTAACACCAGTTCGGTTAGGGTTCTCAAAAGATTTTACAATTCGGGGAACCTCTACAGTCATTTTGTATCAATCGGTCTAATCTGGATGTGCATCGCCGGTTTGAACAAATCTTTTGTCATTGGCTTTGAAGAGGCAACAAATCAAAGGCAACCTACAGCAGCTAATGAAAAGGCTCCTGAAGACCTTTCGGAAAAAGTGCAACAAACTTTGTACTTAACTGCAACTTTCATATTCATGAGATAAATACTGCTGTCAATTCTTGCATCGAGCAAAGCAGGGGCTATCAAAATAAAATCAATCTTGGATACATTAAACTAAATCAAATCAATACCAGCCTTATATACCCTTGTTACTGGTGGAGCTGATAGGTGTAACCTTTCAGCAGTTGATAAATCAACTAATGGAGATATGACTTTAGAAATTCCTATTGTTTTTAGCTAAGAAACTGGTTAAATGCAGATATTAGCTGTTATCAGTTCCTTTTCGCGATTTTTTTCTCTTGGCTTCGACTTCCTCATGACGTTGAAAGGTGTACCAGTGGAATTACATACAGTGGTCGTCAAGTTAATGCAAATTCAATCCAACCGCAGACACTTGGTGATCCTCAAACACTTCAGTATTCTTAATGCAACTAGAAAACATTTCAAACAGTACGCTGTTGATTCTTTATTAAGTTTAATTTCGTTTAACTTTAAAAATTTGTCGTTTTTATTAGAAATTTTATTTTCGTGTACAAAGATCTAGCTATTGAAAATAAAATTGTCTGTTATACACCGTGGTTTCATGCGTTAGCCATTTTCTATCATTTTTTTATACAGTGTTGTTCCATTAATATTTATACTGAATCAAATTCACAAATGTTCAAGAATTTGTATTATTCAGAACGGCTAATTAAAATTGTGTAACTTATGTCATAAGATAGGAGATTACGAGTTCTAAAGATGTTTTATTTTCCAGATAGGGTCTCGACAGCACAAAATTCTGGAATATCCCGTTAGTTTTCCTCAAAAAAATAGATGTTTTAGAAAGTCACATGCAGCTATTTCTTTGTGTTACAGTAATTTACATATTTGGCCCATAACGAAAATGAGTTAGAAGGTTTGATTTTTATCCAAGTATTGCAAAATATTTAATATCTATACCTCACAAGTGCTTAAAGTTGCTTGATCACATGGTGATCAGGCATGATCAAATGACTGAAATTGGATCTTGCGTGCTGGGAAGGCTGGATTCATTTCTATTGCATGGGGGGGGAATGAACTCTGCAAACACAGGGGAAATGGAACTCTGCAAACACATTGTAAATGGAACCTGCAAACACACAGGGGGGAATGGAACCTGCAAACACAGGGGGAAATGGAACCTGCAAACAGGGGAAAATGGAACCCAAAACACACAGGGGGGAAATGGCCTGCAAAACACACAGGGGAGGGAATGAATCCTGCAAACACACAGGGTGGGGAGGAGTTCCCGCAAAAAACACGGGGAGGAATGAACTCTGCAAACACACGGGGAGGAACTCTGCAACACACGGGGAGGGGAACTGGAACTCAGTAAACACACGGGGAGGGAAATGGACCCCTGCAAACACACGGGAGGGAATGGAACTCTGCAAACACACGGGGAGGGAATGGAACTCTGCAAACACACGGGGAGGGAATGGAACCTGGCAAAAGTCACACTGGGAGGAATGGAACCTGCAAACACACGGGAGGGAACCTGCAAACACACGGGAGGGAATGAACCCAAACACACGGGGAGGGGAATGAACCTCTGCAAACACGGGGAGGGAATGGAACCCCAAGGGTAAACACAATGGGAGGAATGGAACTCTGCAAACACACGGGGAGGGAATGGAACTCATAAAACGCCACTATCTGGGAGGGAATCCTGCAAACACACGGGGAGTGGAATGAACTCTGCAAACACACGGGGGGAGGAACAAGGCAAACACACGGGGAGGGAATGGAACTCTGCAAACACACACGGGAGAACAAACCTCAAAACAGCTTAATGGGAGAGGAATGAACTCTGCAACACAATGGGAGGAATGAACCTGCAAACAGAGTGGAATGGAACTCTGCAAAACACACGGGTGGGGAGGGAATGGAACCTGCAAACACACGGAGGGAATGGAACCCAAACCACACGGGGAGAGGGGAAATGAACCTGCAACACACGGGAGGGAATGGAACTCTGCAACACACGGGG
>BGPR01010197.1:0-14200 GCA_013235015.1 Araneus ventricosus
AGAAAATTATCCCAACTTTTGTGAAATTTAGAATCCCAGCAGGGGGTGAACCTTGAGAAAGTCTATCTGCCGGATTCTCTTCTTTTTTTTTGTTCATTTTGTTGTTTTAACTTTGTCTTATGTGTGTTTTTCAGTATGTTCGTTAATCTTTATATTTTCGTTATTATACTCCTGGAAGCTACTGCTTATGGGCGCACCAGATGCTTTATTGTGTGTGTGTGTGTGTGTGTGTGTGTGTGTGTGTGTGGATCTGTTTCTTTTTTCCATAACTATTTTTAGTATTTTTTTTGTGTATTTAATTAAACAGACTTTAATAACTTGTAAAATTTTCAAATTCGAAACTGGTGCAGATTGGTAAAATGTCATTTAAAATGTTTTTAAATGAAAACTTCAAGGGGAAAATCAAAAACTGGGACTCGATTATTGTTTCCGTGGCTTAAAGTTGGATTAACAATTAGGACTTTCTCTCATTACTGTTATTCTAAAAGTTTCCGAAATTTCCTATATATTATTTAAAAAGTAATAACAGTATGTAGCCCCTAATAATTAATTTGTTAAAACATATCAATTTGTGAAAAGATTAGAACTTTTAAAATAATTGGTCTCTTGCAAATAAATACATAATTAATTAGAATCGTCTTTTAACTTTGTTATTTCAATCTGTAAAGTTCTAATTTTTGAGTCCGAGAATGTTTTTAAATGCTACACATTGTTGAATTAGACGTGATGGAACCTTGCTAATAATTTTTATCACTGTAATGTGCATGTTATAAATAATTTTATATCAAATAAAAAGCTGCGCGAGCCTTAGTTTTATAGCAGGTATAACAATTCAGAGCTTCCTATCTTAGCACGAATTTTTTAATAAACAAATTTATTTATTCATTAAAATTTAATTAATTAATTTATTGCACCTTTGAAGAGAGAGAGAGAGGAACAGGGGTGGCGCCAGAGGGGGACCAGGGGGGACAGTGCCCTGATGTCGGGGATGCTGTGCCCCCCCCCGTCGGGGGAAAATTTTGTATTCCGTCGGGGAAAATTCTTGTACGGGATATTCAACTGTAGTTGATAAATAATAATCTGGCGGAAATTTTCATACCAATTTCATTACACTAGTACCCCCCTGTCGGGGAGATCGTGCCCCCCTGTCGGGCAAATCGGCCCCCTTGTCGGGCAAACTCTAGCGCAATTCCTGGAGAGGAAGAGAGAAAATAGTGACCATGAAGTGTTATACATATATAACTGAATATAATTTAACCTTTTGTCTGATAGAAAAATGCGTATTAAATTTTTAAAAATTGTTAGTTAACTTTTATAAATTCTAATTAAGCAGTACATCTTATTTAAATCATCCTACATTGCACGCAATAATTTGGATTAAACGGTTTGAAATTACGTTTCTTTATTTAAAAAATAGATTTTTAAACGATAAATTGATAAATCTATCATTCATAAGAAACTATAACTAATTAAAATTCTAAAAAAAAACTGAGAAGCGATAATTTATCTTACAGTGATATTACTAGTCATTTTGTGTCTACTGGTTATTTCTACATGAAGATACAGACAATACACAAAAGAAAGAAAATTTTGATATCAGTAAAACATTTTTTTCCCTTCATGCCGTCGGCAAAGAAGCAGAATGTAAATAATGTAGATAGATATGCTAACTGGACAATAAAATGTGAAAAAATTTATTGCATTTGCAAGGGCGGAAGTAACATAAAATTGATAACAGTTGTCAACAATAGCCTGCATAGTAGTCATACATCTTTTTCTTTTAAATTTTATAAGGAATTTTAAAATTATCATAATAACTGTTTTAAAATACATTATTATGAAAAGGAGGAAATGTTTGCCAAAAGAATTAGATATTTGTAATTTTGGCAGCTCAAACTGAAAATGCAAGCGTAGAATTTTATTAAGTTTTCGAAAACCACTCGAAAATAAATAGTCCAGTAAACGAAAAGTTCGAAAAAAAAATAATAATAGTTTTGGAAATTGGTACACATGTTCGTGAGGGGCTTATGATGAACATACTGAAAGTCCCCGGTTCTAGGGGGGTGAGCTTTCGGCGCCATCTTGGGTTTCATCCACCTTTTTGAGTTTTTCCTGAATATCTCGAAAACTATTCAGTTTTCAAATTACAAATGATTTAACAAATTAAAAAGCGTAAAATTCCCTACAAATACATACTTTTATTTTTCTTCTAGCTTTAACAGTCTTGGAGATAATGGGTCTTAAATGTTGCCGTCATCATGGATTTCCTTCCCCCTTTTCAGTTTTTCTTGAATATTTCGAAAACTATTCAAAATTGAAATTACAAGCGAATTAAAAAATAAAAGAGCGTAAAATTCCCTACAAATAAATACTTTTAGTTTTCTTTCAACTTCAACAGTTTCCCAGGTAATGGGTCTCAAACATTGGCGCCATCTTGGATTTCATCCCCCTTTTTTAGTTTCTCTTGAATAATTCGAAATATATTCAATTCTCAAATCACATGTAATTATCAAATAAAAGAGCGTAAATTTCCCTACAAACGCATGCTTTTATTTTTGTTTCAGCTTTACTAGTTTCTGAGATAATGAATTTCAAAATCCAAGATGGCGGCTACCTTTGAGACCCATTATCTGGGAAATTATTAAAGCTGAAAGAAATCTAAAATTATGTATTTGTAGGGAATTTTACGCTCTTTAATTTGTAAAATCAATTGTAATTTGAAAATTTATTATTTTTCGAGATATTCGGGAAAAATTAGAAAGGGGTGGATGAAATCCAATATGGCGGCGCGAGTTTCCCCCCCCCCCAGGATCGTGGACTTTTACTATGGTCAACAAGAGACGCTCGAGAACATTTGTACCAATTTTAAAAACTATATGATTTTTTTTTCTTCAAACCTTTCGTTCATTGTACTATCAATTAAGATTTTTTGCAAATTTATTCGTTTCGAGACCAATTATCTTAAAAATTATTAAAGCCTGAAGAAAAATCAACATACCAATCTGTAGGTAATCTCACGCTCTTTAATTTGTGAAATCACATGTAATTTCAATTTTGCATAGTTTTCGAGATATTCAAGAAAATATAAAAAGGGGGAAGGAAATCCATGATGACGGCAACCTTTAAGACCCATTATCTCCAAGACTGTTAAAGCTAGAAGAAAAATAAAAGTATGTATTTGTAGGAAATTTTACGCTTTTTAATTTGTTAAATCATTTGTAATTTGAAAACTGAATAGTTTTCGAGATATTTAGGTAAAACTAAAAAAGGGGAGTATGAAATCCAAGATGGCGCCGAAAGCTCACCCCCCTAGAACCGGGGACTTTTAGTATATTCTTTATAAACCCCTCACAAACACGTGTGCCAATTTTCAAAACTATATGATTTAGTGTTTTTTTCATCCCCATTTTGGACCTTCGATGACGGGACTAAGACCTTAATATGGTTTTATCTGGTAATTTTTCATTTCAATAGATTGAATATTGCTTTTTTTAAATTTACTTCCAGTATTACAGAATTCTATAATGTTAAATATTTTACATAGAAGAGTTGAATTCTTTTCGGCATCTTCTACCTTTCACATCCAAAACGTTACCACATGTGATGCTAAATTTTGTCAAAGAAATTATTTTTACAAGAGAATTAGAAATAAAAGAATTTTATAAAACCGTTTTTTGCGAAAAAAAATGCAATCCCATTTATTTTTACATTGAAATATTTGAGAGTTTATGTTTAAACAAATAATATTTATAAGCTCTAAAAATTTCGGTTAATGTTTCTAAAATCATAAATATTTTAAATTTTCTTAACTTTTTGTTATATCTACATTACACTTATTTTAATAATTACAAATTACAAAACATGAGATATGAAACAAAACATTATGAACATGAGAAATTTTAAATGCATATTTTGATTGAGTTTACTTTATTTTTTTATATAAAAAGTTTAATCAATATAAAGATAAGTAGGTAAATAAATAATATTTTATATTAAAAGCAATTTTCAGTTATATTTTATAAGAATTCAATAACAAACAATTAGGAAAATAAGTAGTTTTTGCTGAAGCAAAATATGTTTCCTAAGCCTTGCCTTATGTAAAAAATCAATCTCAAAATCAATCAAAAATAAAGCATTTATATTATTTATTTTTGGAAAGATAGTTCACATTTATCTGACAAGAACTCTAAATATATTTACGTACAAAGAATTCTATAGACTCAATTTGAAGAATTTAGAGGAACAAATTCACGACTTGTTTACAAAGCAAACAACCCACAAAACATAAAGCTTGAACCATTTGTGCTAAAGCAATGTATGGAAATCCCAGGTGAAATTAAAGCTTTCGTTGCTTCGGATATTTATTTCATTACAAAATCCTTAAGCAGCATTTTTACAATTAATTAAAATTTCAAGTTTAAATCATCCATATTTGCAATATCAGAGATATAAAAAATATGCGTGAAAGCTTCATCATGCAAATATTATATACACTTTCAGATATTCCAGTCAAAGCTTAGGATATTATATTAGCCAAATTCTCTGAAAGAGTAGTAATAACAGAAGTAAACAATCTCTAAAAGTTCTGCCGATTCATTAGAACAGAAAAAGTTTTGTAAGAAAAACTGAGACAAAGAAAAATTATTATTGTAGAGGGACGAGACTCGTGTTTATTTGGAACGCCGCTGTTGAAGAATTAATTCAATTTCAGGAACCATTTTTATTAGATGGCTAAGTTCCACGACACAGTACATTAAAAGGTACAAGACGCAAGACAGAGAACAACAACACAAGACAAGTACACAGAAGAAAAAGAGAGAGAGAGAGGCATCATGGGAAAAACCCAGATGGCTCTAGTAGCGCCACCTACCATAAAAAGGAGAAGGCAGTGAATTGTAACCTCTACATTATTATTTTATTTTACAGTTATTCAAAATTGCATCAAATTTAAGCCAACAGTAGCTTAATATCAGCATATAGAAGATACAAGCTCTCAAAAAATATATTTGAAAGCCATTTATTCATCACATTTTTTATATATTTTAAAATTTGGTTTTCTTTTGACCAAAGAAGGATGCGATATATTTTCGGGAACTCCAGTCAAAGCTTAAGATGATTCGTTTCCAAAATTCTTGGAAAGAGTAGTGATATTTTAAAAGTAAACATTTGTTAAAAGTTCTGCCGATTCATTAGAACAAAAAAAGTTTTGTTTAAAAAACTGAAACAAAGAAAAATTATTATTATTTTATTTTACAGTTATTCCAAATTGCATCAAATTTAAGCCAATATTAGCTTAATAGAAGATACAAGCTCTCAAAAAATATATTTGAAAGCCATTTATTAATCACATTTTTTATATATTTTAAAATTTGGTTTTCTTTTGCCAAAGAAGGATGCGATATATTTTCGGGAACTACATTCAAAGCTTAAGATGATTCGTTTCTAAAATTCTTGGAAAGAGTAGTAATATCTTCTTATCTTAGTTGTTAAAAGTTCTGTCGATTCATTAGAATAAGAGAGAGTTTAAATAGTGAAACTAAACAACGAGCCATTCATTTATCAAAGTACTCATCATTACATTTGTGATAGTAAGTTGTATTAGTTACTATCACAAGCATTTAGTATTCACAGTTAACTCAGTCGCACAGAAAATTCAATAATGCACTATTTTTTAAAATTATCTCCTAACAGGATTATGACGTTCTCAACTCACCTATTATTTTTTATATTTTCTTAATTATATTTTTATTAAAAGAATCTGCATTTTCAATCATATACTTCTGCCAATGATGTCATTATATGTAAACACATTTTTTTTAACAATATCAGACTCACATCACTTAATACTTGCTTCAAATTACAGTGTAATTTGGCTAGTTCAGAGCTAACAGGACGCACTTAAAAATTCTATTTATCAAAAATTCGAATTACGAAACACTGGGTCTGAAAAGGAATACAGCAAGTGAAAACGACAAATTTCAGTTAAAAACGGCAATAAAGATATTTTTAACATTTAGCAGTTTTAATAAATAACACGAATAAAAAATATCACTAAGTAATTTATCAATAAGTTGATAATAATAATTATAATTTATAAAATTATAATTTTAATAAATAAGTCATAAACAAACCTTAATCGGTACTTTGAGTACAAATATACAGCAAAATTTTAAAATAAATAGTGAAATTCGTATTTAACGAGTTCTAAAGTTTTTTAAAAGCGAGATTCTTATTATATATTATTATTAATTACATTGCCACATAAAATAAAACAGATACTAACATACATTAACTAACAGAAACAATTTAGAAATGAAAACATACGTTTCAATTCTTAGATTTTACTTCGTAATAAAAATAGATTTGAATTAGAGACAATACTTTAATAATTTGCTAATTAGAAATTCAACGAACCAGAACAAAATTCGAATTGCTCAATCCAAATCTCAAAACATTACTGAATTTCTTAAAACTTCTTTCAGGAAAACGTGAGGTAAATTTCAATAACAAAGGGGCAGAATAAAAAAATAAAATTTATATAATTTATAAAATTTATTTCCTCCGTTTATGATAAAATAAGGAAAGGAACTATTTTAAGATATCATTTTCGTTTGTTTGAAAGAGTGGATATCTTTTCCCGCTTCCTCTTGACTTTTTTCGTCATTTTTTCTTATTTAAAGTCGAATCTATGAAGTTATCAAGGATAGAAGGGTATCGCATATTCTTATGATATCGTTAGAAAAATATTGTAGTACGTATGGCTTAATTCATTCAGTGATATCGCTTTTAAAAAGAGTCATTCACCTTTATGAGCAGAAAAAAAAGGGTATTTAGCGTATTCTTGACCCGTTTTATCACAGACAGTAACTGATAGAGTAAAGCAAACTAAAAAAAACATCTCATAAAGATTTCACTTCCGGTGAATTTTTTTATAGTTTTTCTACTCTTCATTCGTAATAATCGCAAATGCGGGGAAAAACAGCGAAGTGAGTGATAACTACACCAGGCAGAGATTATTTAAAATAATTGATTTCACATTTGAAAATTAATCATTTTTTTCTCTTTTTCAGCATTTTTAAATAATAATGAGATAATACATCATAGGTTAGATAGAAAAAATAATAATAAAGTTATTTAATACAGGAAAAAAATCTTTTTTTTAAATTAACGATCTTCACAAATACTTCTACCAACATCGAATTAAAATCAAAAAATCATCTTCCCCATCTAAAAATGGTACACGGTGTTCTGAGTGTTTTATTTTGCATAAATAAGGCTTTTTTATGTATACTTTGAATATTCCTTTGTTTCTGAAATACTTTGAAAACCCGAAAAAACTGTTATCTTCTCTTTCATTTCCAATTCTTCCCAGTTTTATATAACAAAACTAAATTTTACGATATTCATTCCATAAACCAACGAGAAGTTCTGTTTTTAAAAAATCAGACTTTATATCAGAATTATTTATATATTTTTCACTCGCTACCCCTTTCAGATAGAAAGAAAGCATTCGTAATCTCAATGCAACCAGTTTCTGAGTTTGTTATGACAACAAAGTTGAAAAGTACTTTTTTAAATTATGTATTTATGATAACCAAGAGAAAATCAAATTCTAAATGATTATTTAAATAATTTTAATGAAATTCTTTGAGTTTAGGCTCTTAATTATTTTAATGCTCTTTTTTATTTTTACTTTCTTGAATACGAAGTGAACAAAGAGAAAGTATTGTAATCGTCAAAACATTCGACTAAAAGATTTTGACGAATGACCTCGTTTCAGACCTCCCTGATACCGAAAAAAAAATCCTCTTTGATATTATGTCAGTCTGAAAACAAGATAAGTCAAAATGGATGAAATTCGGCAAGCAGTCATCAAACCAAAATTGTCTATCGGTACCAATTTTGAGAAAAATCTGTCAAAGGGAAGTTTGTCTATCAGCCTGTCCAAGCGCATGCGAAACGAGATTGATGGATGAAATTTGGATAATGTTTTTATTACCAGGCTTATAGATCTGTGCTAAATTTTCTGTGTTTTGGGACTTGTTAGGTGTGATTGCTTGTTTGGGCGGGAAATTAACGTTGGTTTATGATGGCGTGGGGACATTTTTTCCCCTCTTCTAAGCATAGGGTAAGTCTGTTTTTACGAAGGCTTTAATCAGCCGGACGGCTAAAGATATTTTTAAATCAATCTTATTAGTGTTTCTGTTTTTGTGTTTGTTTTCCTTTTTCTTTTAAAATAAAGCTTTTCAGAAGGTACTGATCTCCTTTGTCTTTTGTTGGGAAATTTCGGGCTAAGAGAAGCTATATTTGGGGTAATGCAAGCTTCTTACAGAAAAAAATTCCCAAATATTTTGAAACCATTTCGAATATAGTCCTTAGCCCTTGAAAAAATGGGCTAGAATGCATTCCTTGTTTGTTTAATTCGATTATCTAAGAGTATTTTTTAGTTCTTTGCTTTATTTGAATGATTTTGATACACTGTGTTTTGGGACCATATCCCTCAAAGGATCGATGGTCTGTCTATTCGCTGTCTAATGCGATAACTCAAAAGTGCAACGAGATAGATGAATCCCACACCTTCTTCACTATCAAAATTATAGATCATTTATAAATTTTAGAGCCAATCTGTTAAAGGTAAGAGATGCATAATGCATATTCAATTTTCTTCTCAGTACTTAATCTCCCTTTAGAAAAGTGGCAACATTTCTTCCTGGCCAGGATCGAAAATTTTCTCACTTTTGTAGTCATTCCACTGGTATTTGTAGCGTTGACATGGTCAAAAAATGTTTTTGCTAGTTATTTCATTGTGTTTTTTATTAAATTTTCGAAAATATTGTAGAGTTCTTAATGATTCTTATTGTCAGGTGAATAAAGTCTGTATATTTAAAGTATTTTGGTTCACAAAATACTTTAAAGGTTTTACAATAATAAATACAAAAGGTAAGGTGAAATACAAGGTTTGACATTCGCCACGACGGTACAAAATTGTTATACCTCAGCGGAATTTTTATACCTTCATAGGAACAAAGAAAAAAAAGATAATAATAATGCCAAGAAATAATTTTTGTTGCGTGTAATGGAGCCAATTCATGGTCAAATGATACACGTCAAATGCCAAAACGCGTTAATTTAATTTTGGTATCCATTGCTCATCTTGCATGACGCAAAAGAGAGTGACAACTTGTCATTAAATATTATAGTCATACGACATACAGTATTGTGCATGTCGTATGGCTCTGACGTCACGGTGATTGACCCTGTTGACACGTTATTCACTTTTTAAAATGATTTTTAAATTCGCATAATGTATCATTTCTTAATTTTCCTAACTCTATACATATACTATGCATTTAACTCTATTTCAACCCTCTGATTCCTAAGACCATTGGAATAGAGGAACCTCAAAATACGGGAACGTCCGAGTTCCTCTTTCTAAGGGAAATTCCCCTCCCCTCCTCAGAAATCACAATGACAGCTGGAACTGGCCGAATTCTACGAAAACCCTCCTTTTCCCCCAACCCATCTGGGAGAGCCATTCTAACGAAGAAAGTGAGCGCAGCGGGTGATAAATCAATCACACTTAACGAAAGGGGATGGAAATTTCGAAACGATATTCGAACGGCCATCGTCTTTTGCTTGAAGAGACGTTTGGGACGTTCCTGTATCGATAGAGTTAAAAACAATTCTTTGGTATTTGTTTCAATGTTTACTTCCACCATCACTATACAGAATGATGACAGCTTTATCTAGCCTCATAATCAATCAAGTATCAGTAAGTATATTAAAATATAATAGGAAGATGGAATATAAATCGCAAAGAAAGAAAGCTTCACAGTTTACCAGTATCTACACTCTTCATTCCTATAGAGGAAGCGGTGGCCTAGTGGTAAGGTCTCGACCTCGGGACCGGATTGCCACTGGCTCGAAACTCGATTCCACTGAAGATCCGCCGTGTATGAGGCCCGTTTCTCGATAAATCATACGTAGTGGCCAAACGTCCTCCCGTTGGTGTGGCGCGGAAGTTTGGAGATGGGGTGCCAGCACAGGAGTCGTCCTCATCATCCGACCACGGTTAAAAATTACGAGGTCCGTCCCTAAATAGCCCTCGTGTTGCTTCAAAACGTGACGTTAATATAACCTAACCTTAATTCCTATAAAATCAAAAGTTTAGGCTCTTTAACTGCAGCCTATAAACTTCATTTTCCGTCCCAGTTCAATAAATTTTATTACGTATGAGGACAAAATTGACTAAATAATTGTGAATATATAACAATGAATGTCTAGTAATTTTCAAGATTAATAGTTAATGGCTTATAAAATTTCCTTGAATGACTAAAATAGAAAATGAGTTCAGAAGAGGGAACATGTTGAAAGTGACAAAATGATTCTCCACGTCTTTTGCATTTTGAGAAAATTACAAAGAATAGCATTTTGTTCTTAAAAATATGACTCGTTTTAATATTTTTAGAAAACTAATTTTTCCGTCTGGCTGATCAAAAATTTTCTTTAATCGAAATATCTTCTATATCGCTACTCTCAGTCTGAAATATTGTGCCCGACCAAATGATAACTTTAATTTTTTTAATTAAGTCGGAAATAGTCTTGCATTACGTCTTTGGAGACTAAAAAGCAGATTTTTTTTTGTTTACTAAATATCAATACCAAAATTGAATTCTTAGAGTAATATGTCATAATCTGAATCCATCTGGAAGTCCACTATTGGGAACTTGAGTTATTTCAAAATTTCTTTCTCATTATCAATGATGTGAGTTTTTTTTTCATTTAGTTACCAGTAATATAAACAGTATTTCATTTAGTAACATTAAAATCTTTTCCAATAGCATTTCATTGCATTTGGGCAGGGATTTTTTGAACTCCAAAATATCGCATATATTTTTATTTAATGAGAATAAGCAATATTTCATAGTC
The DNA here is from genome assembly GCA_013235015.1 of Araneus ventricosus. Lineage (NCBI taxonomy): Eukaryota > Metazoa > Arthropoda > Arachnida > Araneae > Araneidae > Araneus > Araneus ventricosus. The sequence continues at coordinate 10,930 of BGPR01010197.1, forward strand.
TGCAAAGCATGTTGGTTTTCATTCGACAAGGATATTCTACATTTTGCCATATCACCCAAATATTCACTATTTACGTGATATGTTTGAGACGAAAAGAAAATTTGAGAAAGATAAAGTGCCAGTATTTCAAATCTAGAAAATTACAGAGCTGAGAAAGTAAAAAATCTAGAATTCCTTTATATCCAGACCCCAATCATCTTCACTGCTGCAGAATTTATTCACTTAGAAATAAGCTTTCAGATGTTTTCGCACAAAAGAGTGCAACACAACCTCGTAGTAGCGCAAGATTGTAAATTTATCAGTGACTTAATATTAAGGGCATTTTCTATATTTTAGCATTGCTGAATTTTCAGTATTTCCGCTTTAAACAACAGTCGAAATTCTTAAAGGAGATAATAAAGGCAATTTTTAATATAATTCTACAAATTTCTTAACTGTGAGCCTACATTATATTTATCCTAAAATGTAGAATAAGTATTAAAATTCATTTCAAAGTTTTCATTTGAAATTCATTTTAATACTGAGACGTATTCTTGACGTTTTATTCAGTTTCGAGGTCAAAATAAACATCAATTGCTTTTAAATAAAATTTTATGACTTTTATTTTATCCAAATGATAAAACTCTATTCCATCTAACTTCGTGAACTGCCGAAGCTAAGAGCTACAAATTCTTTTTTTTCAGACAGGACTTCTTAATCTATACTCTCCCGACTCTTTCCGATACGAAAAAAATTCTGACTACCCCCCCCCAAAAAAAAAATAAGAAAATAAATAAATAAAAATTAGAGATAATTATTCAAAGTTAATAACAAATAATAATAATTGGAAACAATAAACTAAATCCAGAAATTAAATAAAAAACGGATCATTTATTAAAGATAGATGGATGAAGATAGTTATACGACGAATTTTGAAGAAATGTTTTAAGGCAAGCCATTTTTCTTAATCAGATTTGCTTACAACTGAAAAATTTGTAATAAAAAGGATGAATGAATCTTAGTCGTGATACCACAATTTAAGAAGCCTTGTTTTGATATATGTAATTGCTATAGTTAATATTTATGGAATATTATGATAATATATGTTTATGGAATAATATAATAATTGTATATTTATGAAATAAACATGTATTTCATAATGATTTATAATATAACTTTTTAAAATTTTAAGATGTTTTCTTTTTAAATTTTAGCTTAATTTCATATTCTTAGCTTAAGTTTTTGTAGAAAATAAATTTAAAATAATATTTTTTGAAAAGTTGTCCAGAAATTCGAATACATTAAGATTATTAAAAATTACAAAAAATAACATGCTGACGCTTTTAAGCTTAGATTATATATATATTCGGCCTAATCTAAGCTTTTAAGCTTAGATTAGCCGAAGAGTATCCTTAAAATTCAGCATGTTATTTTTTGTTAATTTTAATAATCTTAATGTATTCGAATTTCTGGACGATTTTTCAAAAAATATTATTTTAAATTTATTTTTAACAAAAACTTGAGCCAAGAATATATATATCTTTCGCTCTTTTTCTAGTGAAAACATCTTAAAACTAATAAAAATGAAATAAATAAATAATCGTACCAAAACAAACTACCAAAGTCTTTCTTAAATAGCTTTTTCTTGTATATTATAACGTAGAGCTTCTTAAGCTTCTCCCACTCTGAAAACAAAATGTGAAGAATATTAAATAATAATAATAATTAATGATCTTGATATTTTTTTTTCAAATTTTAACGATAAATTTTGTACGAAAGTTGTTTTAATAACTATGATACTATAGAATCAGATAACATAGTTTAGCCTCCTCGAACTTTCCTATTCTAAATTTCTCCCAATGAACCAAATTCAGAATCGTGTCTCTTAGTTTAAGAGCTATAAATGGTTCTATGACATCTCCACTACTTAATATGCGTTAGAAACTAAAAAAGCACTGAAAATTTTACGGTCCGAATAAAATTGACTCATTAAAATAAACGTTATTAACTTGGGGAATGACAGATTAGAGAATTATCATTGGTTCAAGTAAAACGAAAGTGCTCGCAAATCAACTTTGCTTAAAGCAAACGTAAACATAAAAAATACTTGCCTGGCAACGCATGCTGGCATTCGTATCACACAACTTGCTAGACCTCCCGCTTTTCGAATCAACAGGCAGAAGATTTCATCGAACGCTTAATGTCCTGGTAAAACCAATAGAATATAATTCGAATCAGAAGTCCTGAGGACCACTCCTACTCTATCAGCTTAAGTGACCCGTTCTTTTTTAAGTAGAACCGTAATTTAGATAGCGAGGTTCTTTTTTAAGGGAACGACAGTGTCTGTCCGCTGTCTAAGAACGGCTTCTTTGATGGTTGCTTTTTTGACGTTTCGAACTCTCCGGCGTCGGTAGTAAACTTTATCAACGAAATCGAAGCTTAATGTTTGGGAGCGAGCAATTAAATTTTGAAATACACTTCTTTATTTTTTTTACAGCTGATAAGTACCAAGAGCATTTACGACTTTATTTATCTGAACAACTGCTCATCTCCGGAGAAAATACCAGGACTGGTTTTTGCCATGGCGATGGGAAAAGCAGGTGCCTGCGCAATTCTTGCCAAAGATTTTAAGCCGGAAATTCGCCTCATATCTCCCTGTCCCTGTAAAAACTAAATGAACTTCAGGAGTGCTTACAACCTTCGTCTTCTTGCAGTAAAGATAAGAAACCCCAGAACGACCAATAAATGTTTTTCGAATGCCAGGATGACTTGTGGCGGGAAACCTGGATGGAATATTCGTTAAGTATGAAGGTACGAATTTATACAAGTCGTACATCAGCATTTTCGTATAAAATACATCTTAAAGATAAACGATTGTCCGAGGTACTAAATTATGTAAGTCGTACGATCTTAAATGTATCTTTTATCTTTTTCATGTATGAATGGCGAGATGAAACCAGTTGACGTGACTTATTTTTTGACGAAGAGGAACTGGATGCCAATTAAAAATGGCACATGTTCTCGTGTGAAAGCGCGTATATGAGATACTCTGCAGATGACATTAAAAGATTGGAAACGTTCACAACATTTAATGTGAGTCCAGGCAGGTTTTTCACGAGATATTCGTGGTGATAAATAATGAAATGCAAGGACAATGACATTGGAATTTAAATGAGTTGTTCCGATTAAATAAAAGTGAATTCCTCATAAATGTTCAAAAAATATATATTACGGAAATTATTCACAAAGAAAATGAAACTGAGTTTAAGAGCTACAGATGAAAAAAGAGGGG